>JANBXA010000734.1:133380000-133565000 GCA_030556225.1 Cricetiscus sungorus
CCTCTGCTGCCCAAGCTGGGCTTGCTCTCCTGCATTAGGGTGACCTTCCTGCTTCAGCCTCCTTGGATTACAGACACATGCTGTCACTGCACCCAGCTTGATAAAGCTTCTCGGGGCTTTGAGAGCAGTTATTCATTGCCAGTGTTGGGTGTATGCTGACCCTTGGTGACGTGTGGTGACTAGTCTGAAGCAGAAGCAGGGTGGACACTCTTGAATGCGCTTTTACACTCTTCACAATGTCTCTTGTTGTGAGTGCTTATGTAAGCAGTGAGAGTCCTGCGTGGGAAAAACAGCTGAGGCGAGGAGACACTTGTAGGTCGTCAAGGAGATTAAATGTCCCACCTCTGTTTCTGGCTTCATGTGTTCTGCCACCTTGTGGTTTCCCTAGGCATGTGTCCTGCAGCGGCAGAGGAAGGGCTCCATGAGCAGTGATGCCAGCGCCTCCACCGACTCCAACACGTACTACGAGGATGACTTCAGTAGCACAGAGGAGGACAGCAGCCAAGGTAGCCAGAGATAGCCCTCTAGTTCCTGTGCTTCTCTGCCTCACCTTTGCACTTACATGTTTTCAGAGCTGATGTGCTGTTGAAGAGTAGCTTGAGGGGCAGAGAGTGCTGGGAAATTGCTTGCCTAGAATGTGTGATGCCCTGAGTTGGATCTCCAGCCCTGTAAACCATGTGGTTTACACACCTGGTATCGCAGCACTAGGGAGGCAGGAAGAGGGGTAGCAGATGTTTCAGCCAGGGAGCCCATGTAGCTTTTCATTTCTGTCAGAATCCAAAAACTTCTTAGTTGCTCATGTTCCTTTTCTGTTGACCCATGCTGGGACTTCTCCTCTCCCTGTGCAGGTCGAAAGGCCATGTGGCAGGGGTTTGGGTTTTACCATGGATTTGTAGCTTAGGTATGAGAGGAAATAATTCTCAGTTTCCCTTTCATGGTCAAGTTTGTGGGATACTGTGAAACACCCTTGGTGTATGATTCTTGGCATCTTGGGCATGTATCTAGTGAGACTAGTTTGCTCTAGTATTGTTTGGCTTCTTTCCAGGCAGGCAGGTAAGAGGAAATGGTTTCTCTTCTGTTGTTTGACTCTTTAAAAAATCAGTTTTACTGCACTATAACTCATATACAATAAAGTGGAAGTGCTTTATGGATCCATTTAGTTGTCTTGGCAGATTGACAGGGTCCATCCCCATCCTCCGCATCAGCATGCCCTGTGGTCTTTTGGCTTGAACACTTTTAGAAAACAGGTTTACGAACACATAGATGGTAATTTTTGTCACTTTCTCTTTCTCTTCAGATGATGACAGTGAGCCTATTTTGGGGCAGTGGTTTGAGGAGACCATCTCTCCCAGTAAAGAGAAAGCTGCACCTCCACCCCCTCCACTGCCCCCTCCCCTGGAGAGCTCTCCTCGGGTTAAGAGCCCCAGTAAACAGGCTTCTGGTGAGAAGGGCAACATCTTGGCCAGTCGCAAAGACCCTGAGTTGGTAAGAGTGGATTCTGAGGTTCTGGTGGGGAGGGGGGAGGGAGGTTACTTCAGTCTAGAGGTTGAGCTGAGAAGCAGATAGTCTGAACTAAGCCTGTGTGTAGGACTTTCAGGGAATAATTGTGTCATTAAGTAGCTTGCTTCCAGTGCTGATGGTCATTAGCTCCATCTCTAGGCTTAGATAGAGGTTGATCTGAAGCTGTTTTTTTTCCTCTTGATGGTTCTGGGCGAGAATCTGCATGTATCCTTGTTGTTGGTGAGTGATTGTGCCTGCCCCAAAGGTTGTTGTGAAAGTGTTTTCAAAGCCTGCAGCCTAGGCTTGCTGTATTATAAACACTTACTGACTCATCCAATATTTATTATCTTTTGTGTTCCTTATTCTGATCATTTATCAGTAAATGAGCCACATACAGTTTTTCCATGTAGCTTTATATAGCTTCCTATTTCAGGGTAATGGGCATAAAATATTTATAGAATCATTTAATAGTTTTTATGATAACGACAAATCAATGTAATAATAGAGGATAGAGTATGTATGTGTAATAATCGTTGATGCAGGGGCTCAGTCTCCAGTATGTCACTAGTAGTGTCTTGAGCTAGACATGGGTGGGCTCTGGAGGAGCAAGGGAAATGACTGGGTCAGCTCAGAGGCCTTCTTCACACAGTGTTTTCTGAGGTCAAATCAAGTGGGGGTTCCCTTTTTACAGCTGATTCTCATTATGGATATGGTCCTACTGTAAGAATAAGTGGTAGCCTTCAGTTTTGGCATGGGGCTTCCGGGCTTCTATATACAAATACTTGTAGAATACTGTGACGCTGATCGCAGTTGTTTTCTGTTCCTTTTAGTTCTTAGGTCTGGCTTCCAACATCCTGAACTTTATCACATCGTCCATGCTGAACTCTCGGAACAATTTCATCCGGAACTATCTGAGCGTGTCTCTTTCAGAGCACCATATGGCCACCCTGGCCAGCATCATTAAGGAGGTGGACAAAGATGGACTCAAGGGTCAGTGGAAAGGCTGGTGGTGTTGTCAGACACATATTGTTCCAAGTTCCCAAGTAACTGTATCCCTTTCGCCTAAGGGTCATCAGATGAGGACTTCGCTGCTGCTCTCTATCATTTCAACCACTCCCTGGTAACTTCTGACCTCCAGTCCCCGAACCTGCAGGTTGGTGTCTACTGTGGCTGCCTAGGCAGGAGTGCCTCACACCTTCCCCAGGATGTGGTGGCTCTCATCATTGAAGGATGCTTTGTTCTTACTCTCTGCTGGTTAGAGCTTTTCTTGGGTGGTCTGTGTGCCCCTGTGCAGTGGTTAGGATCTTTGGAAGAAAAAGATATTCTTTTCCCCAAGTCATGAAGAAAGGAAGAAAAAAGTTAAACTAGCTCCCTGTGCTTCTCATCGTAGACCAGTAGTCAAATCTCACCAAAAGTAATTTACAAAATAAGTGACAAATGTTCACCAGTATGTTGGTTGGAAATACAAAGTTAAAGGCACTTTAAAAGCAGCCATCAGGTCACAGGAGACATGCTTCCTCTCCCTTACAAATCTATCACCAAAACTCAGTCCAGGACCTTGACTGAACATGAAACTGCATGTGTCCCTCCCTACTGAAGTAGGTGATGGTTTGAACTTAAGTCTCAAGGTCCTTATTTCTTTAGTTTCACATTTATCTATGCTACTCAAATTAGAACACTTTTATCTACATGAATAGCATTATGTGCTTTACTTTTTACTTAGTATTAATCATAGATGTCTGTTGCCAAGATTCCTCTATGGAGGATATTTCTTAGTCCTTATTTACACTGTCTATAGTGAGTATTCTGTAGCCTTTATTTACACTGCTGTGAGTGTGATACCTGTTATGCTTGCACTATAGCGCTCCATCAGCTTCTGTTTCCACTGAGGTACATTTGAATTGTGTCCAGGCTCATTGCATTCCAGATGTTGCTGCGTCTTTCTTACTCGTGTCCCCTGTTGTGTGTGAAGGAGAGTAGTTCTCTTGGGGCTGTCACTTGGAGTAGAACTGCCAGGTTATTCAGTGTGAGCGTCAGCACATCAGGCCACACTGCTGCCCAGTGACTGCACTTTCATTCCCCCAGCAAGGTGTCAGGTCATGTGGATCCATGCCCTTTTCTCACAGTCAGCAGATAATAAGACTTGAGTTATTTTAGCTTTACTAAGACTTCTCTCTAGCAGTGGCTCACTTGGGACTCAGCCTAACCTGGCTTTAAACTTTTGGCAGTCCTCCTATACTAGCCTAGGGTTACAGGCGTGTGCCATTACTCCAGCAGGTAACTTTTTTTTGTCATGCGCAAAGTTAGCCTTTTCTTATTTTTAATGTACACAAGAGTTCCTGAGGAGATGGTTTAAAATGTGGATTCTGGGTCAGGGGTGCAGCTCACTGGTACAGCATGTGGGTGTGTATGTAGAGCCCTGGCTTTGATTCAGGCACCACGGACAAAACGATGATTTCTTCTGCATACTGTTCCTTCTCCCCCCAGTGCCATTTAGTCAGGAGGATCTCCAAGTCTGACCTGAAACCATTTTGAAAGTTGTTCTGTACTGTTAATTATATCAGTGTCTGATGCTCAGAAGGCCGAGGCAAAAGGATTGCAAATTCAAGTCTTTCCCTGACAACATCATGAATCTTTTATCTCAAAAAAATCCAAACAAAGTAATTAATCCAGCAGATAGTAGGTACACTATATTTTTAGGGGCTTGCCAGTTTCTCACGAAGGGATAAAATCTAGGAAGCTATTGGAAAAAGTAAAATTCTCAGGATCCCATACTGTTTGAGAGAATACTTACAGTATTAGTATTCTTCTGTTGTTTAAAAAGATGGTTGTGAAATGTATTAAAACCTGCCTATTGTTAAGGGAAATATTCTATTGTGGCAGGAAGGAAATAGAAATTTCCTTCTATTTCCTGAGGTGTTCAGTGTGTGGCCTCTGTAACAGCTTCTTAGACTGTCTGAAGCTGGTCCTGCAGTGCTCAGCTCCTTCCCCAGCCAGAGTTTACTTAGGGAAGCTTCAGAGTTCATAGTCTTGTCTTGCCCACTCATCCAGAAAATAGAGATGACTTTTCTCTGGACTGGAGTCCCTAGGCCTCTTGTAATGATGTTGCTCTCAGCTTTTGAGAGGGAACTGCCACCTTGTGTGGATTGCTGATGTCATGGCACAGGGAATTGCCAACCTCTTTTCATCCCTGTCTGTTTGGGGGCTGCAAGTTCACTGGAAAAGTCTTCGTTGCTGTCAGCACAGTGCTTAGCCATGGAGTAACTCCCTGATACTGGAAACAGGCCTTGAGATTCATGATGCTGAATTTCAAGGAGTTCTATTTTGCAGAATAGAATTTTGTTTGTCAGACTTAGAAATTTCTTCTAGTTGCCTGGCGGTCAGTGGTCACATCTTTAATCCCAGTACTCAGGAGGCAAAGGCAGGCAGATCTCTTGGGTTCAAGCCTAATCTGATCTACAAAGTAATTACCAGGACAGCCAGGGTTACACAGAGAAACACTGTCTTGAAAAAAAAAAAAAAAAAAAGCAAAGAAAGAAAAAAATAATTTCTTTTAGTATGATTTGTTTCTTCCAAAGCCATACAGCAAACAGACATTTGTGTGGTGTTTCAATGGGACCTGCTCACCGTGTGTGTTTGCACTTAGTTCCTTGGGAGTGACACTCAGCTGGGAGCAAGGACTGCTGTGGGTCTTCTTCCTCGGGGATTGTTAGTTGCAAGTTCATGAAGGGGAGGAAACAGGAGCAAGTGAGCAGGGTCGCTTGGCTGTTGAGTTGACAAGACTCCAGAGAGACAGTTTAGTGTTACAGCTCCACTTTATGCCAGAACTAGAGGGGGATATAAAGGCTGGGCCAGTGGCTGGGGCATCACCTAACTTGCATTAAACAGTGCACTCCTATCATAAAGCTCCTGGTACAAGACATAGTTACACATGGGCAGCAGGGGGACAGCTCTAGCAGGGAACTATGCCAAGGGTCACACTAGAGATAAATCAGACATCCAAGGTCAGGCCTCCGGGCCTAGAGCCCTTCTCCAAATAAGGGCAGGTAGAGCACAGGCTGTCTGCTGTGGAGGGAGTCCTCCATGTTCCGAGCTCTGAGAGAACTGCCAGGCCGTGGCAGACTGTAACCATGACCAGCAGGGCTTCCCAACAGATGGCCCTGCCAAGTAACACAGATTGGCTTCTCATGAGCAGCGTTTCTCTACTTAACACTGTTACCACTTGTCAAGATACCCAAGCTGTTGTCACAGCTCTGGCCCCCATGTTATTTGTCTGAGGTAACTAGCTGTAAATGAAGTTCACCCAGCCCGGTGTGCTGGGGCTTCACAGAGAGACTGTCTGAAAAATAGCAGTCAATCCGCTGTGACATCTGTTCAGTTTCCTTCTGAAGACCCCATCTGTTCACTTCCCAGCCTCTTTGAAAACTGCCCTGACTCCACTGTCTCCAAGCACTTGTCCTTTTCCAAAGCCTGTTGTAGACACCAATTAAACTGCAGGTGTAACTGGGATTCATCATATTTTTCTCATTTGTTGGACAGCATGGTGTTTCTCCAGATTTCTTCTAGACATACACTGCCAAGTCCTTTTGTTGTTCTTTATTCAAAAAAGGAGCATTGGTGAATGCCCTTACCCTTTTGCCTTGTTTGTGTCGCTTTTTCCTTCAGAACGCACTGCTGCAGCAGCTGGGAGTTGCTCCTTTCTCTGAGGGCCCTTGGCCCCTGTACATTCACCCCCAAGGCCTCTCTGTGCTTTCCCGCCTCCTGCTTATCTGGCAACATAAAGCTGGAGCTCAAGGTGATCCTGACGTCCCAGAATGTCTGAAAGTGTGGGACAGGTAAGAGCATAAGAGAAGGTCTGTGGATGATTGAGTGCTGTCTGCATGGGCTTGCCCGGTTGGTTGGGGATCTGGCTGTGAGAAGCTTCTGTGTGTGTATAAGAGGGATGGAGAAGCGATGGGGGAGTTTGGCGGATGTTTTGTTAAACACTGTGGTCTGGGGAAAGACACTTTTTATAGCCATGTAAGATTAGGTTACAATTGTCATTCAGAGCCTGGATGCCAAGGAAGGAGAAAGGCAAGTGCCCTTACTTAGGGTGCTTCCCACATGAGCCCATTTAGAGTGGTGTGCTGTCAGTTTTGGATACATTTTAAAGAACTTGTTTCCTTGGGGGAAGCTCAGCTTAATCACCTAAATCCTCCACAGATAGACCTGTTTTGGTTCTTTTTTTTTTTTTTTTTTTGCCATTTTTTGCCATTTTTTGTTTACATGGGTAGGCTTCAAAGCAGTTTGTTTTCCTAAAAGGCTTTGCACTTCTATCCCCCAGTCCAGGATCAAATAGCTGTAATGTTGGATTTGCAAGATCATAGCTCTCTTGAATGCCAGAGGGCGGCTATCGTGCAAGCAGGCTCCTGGGAGCTAGGCACGAAGGGAAGGGCACCCATATTAAAGGGCAGATCTTTTTCCTAAAAGCCAAAGAATGTACAGACGATTGGCTGGGCTCACTCCTTGTTGTATAAAGACTTTTCTGATGACTTCCAAGTATTATGATACTCCCTTCCCCACTCCCCCTCTGCCTCCCCTCCTCCTGTCTGGCTTAGAACTCCATGGCTGTGTGCACCTGTGCATACTCACACAGTCTGTCACATGCAGAGGTCAGGGGATAACGTGTGGAGTTGGTTCTCTCTTGTTATGTGAGACTTGGGATTGGAACAAGGGGTGGCAGGCTGGGTGGCAAGTGTCTTAACCCCACCGAGCATCTTGCTGGCCCACCTCCTGTCTTTTTGGCTTCTCTGCACTGGCTTTTCTCTTCTTGAGCTTGTTCTCCTTCCTGCACTGGATGTTGTAATCTCGGGTCCTTTCTGGGCTGACTCCTCCAGATATGCTTCCATTTCTCTGTGCCAGGTTTTTGTCTACAATGAAGCAGAGTGCACTGCAAGGGGTGGCGCCCAGTGAGACAGAGGACCTAAATGTCGAGCACCTGCAGCTGCTCCTCCTCATCTTCCACAGCTTCTCTGAGAAAGGCCGCCGGGCCATCTTCACTATGCTGGTGCAGAGCATCCAGGAGCTGAGTGTTAACATGGAAGTGCAGATGCGCTCCGTGCCACTAACCCTGGCACGCCTCCTTTTGATCTTCGACTACCTGCTTCATCAGTATTCCAAAGCCCCCATGTATCTGTTTGAGCAGGTGAATAACCACGCCATCTCCTGGCTCTCCTTCTGGGATCTTCATTCTTTGCAGGCAATAAGGTTTTATTTGTAGCTAGAAAGGCATTATGGGTAGGGCTGGCTCAGTCTTTGGGATTGGACTTTGTGTTTAGTCTGAAGTGATAACTGGTGGCTCCTTGATGGGGTTGTTGATTGGTGGGTGTCCTCCTATTCACTCACGTTCTTTCTCAGCCACCTTGCTTACTTGCATAGCTGCAGTGCCCACAGCTGTGGTCCTGCATGTGTGTTAGTGCCCCAGGAAGGGTCCCACAGTAAATGCTATAGTCGTAGCCTTTTGTGAAGACACAAAAGTGGATGAGAGGTGCTGTGCTCAACAGTTTTTAAACTAATTTGTGGAGCTTTGTTCTCCACGATGCATTATTGAAAATTAATTTCTAAAAGAAACCACAGAAAAATCTTTAACTTTTCATTTTCATTTGATACTAACAAGTATTACTAGATCTGTTATTGTCCCTGGTGTGAGAAGCAAATGGTGACTGTATATCCTTAACTCAAGTGTCTGTGTTTCACAGGTGCAACACAACCTGTTGAGCCCCCCTTTTGGGTGGGCAAGTGGATCCCAAGACAGCAGCAGCCGTCGGGCCAACACTCCTTTGTATCATGGATTCAAGGAAGTAGAAGAAAACTGGTCCAAACACTTTCCATCAGGTCAGAAAGAAGATTGTCATCAAGAGGGTGATGACTGCTGGTCCTTGTGGGTGGCATTGAATCTGTAGCTCAGTGGCTCCTGGAGGAGCTTTGGCTCCAGTCCTTAGTCTCCCCCTTGAGGGTGACCCATCACCTACCAGTTCAGAAAAGTTGTAGAAATTAACTTTCATATGCCTCACACTTGGGTAATAAGCTTATCATTTTCCAGATGCAGCTCCACAACCCAGGTTCTACTGCGTCCTATCCCCAGAGGCCTCCGAGGAGGATTTGCACCGACTCGATTCTGTGGTACTGGGAATTCTCTCTCTCTCTCTCTCTCTCTCTCTCTCTCTCTCTCTCTCTCTCTCTCTCTCTCTCTCCTTCCTCTCTGTCCTTTTTTATATCTTCTTGTAGAATTTTCTTTTTTTTTTTCCTTTGATTTCTTTTTATTCTGGGATTTTTTTTTTTTTCTTTTTCCTTTTCCTGGCTTTCTTTTTTCTTCCTTTTCTCCTCTTTTTAAAGTGTTAGGGTTGCAGGGCAGTGGTGGCACATGCCTTTAATCCTAGCACTCAGGAGGCAGAGACAGGTGGCTCTCTATGAGTTCTAGGACAGGTCCCAAAAGCTACAGAGAAGCCCTGTCTCAAAAACCAAAAAAAAAGGGGGGGGAATTAGGGTCTTTTCTTATGCTTTTAAGCTGGCTTCGAAAGCCTGAGAGTGGACAAGCAACCATCCTGTCTCAGCTTACTGAGTTGCTTGGGTTATAAGGTCTGCCCTGCCCTGCCCTGAGGGGTCAGATGCTCACCACTCTCCACAGTGAGCACTGTCTACTTCACACACGTTAGCATTTGAGTATCAAAAAATTTAACAAATCGTTTAACAAAATGGTTGCCTTACTCTCTCATTCTAAAGCCTGCAGCTGTGTGCTTGTATTAATACATAAACTTAAGTGTGAGGCCCCAGAACTGGCAGTCTGCAGCAAGAAGAAACCAAGTAAGGATAAGTAGATGGGATGTTTTTATAGTCAGGAGACTAAGTGATCATGTAGGGCCAGGAGAAGAAAATGTTTCAAGATGAAGAAAAAAATGTCTATTTTTGTGTCTTAACTCTGCAGCCCATTGAGCTGGAACTCACAGAGATCCCCTGCCTCATTTCCCTGAGTGCTGAAATCAAAGGTATACAATACCACCTAGACCTAAATTGTTGGTCTTTCTTGGTATTAGGCATGTGAAGTTCTCTTCTCCAAGATTGTCAAGTATGATGAGCTTTATACCTCGCTGACAGCCCTGCTTGCAGCTGGTTCTCAGCTTGATACAGTCAGGAGGAAGGAAAATAAGAACGTGACAGCCCTGGTAAGACTGTGGGTGGATACGGGGAGGGGCTGGGTCTGTGTATCATGATCAGTCATTTTGACCTGAAGTTTCCTTGTGGGCCTGAGCTCTTTGTTTCACGTTGGTTTACAAAAACAACTGTTTCTGTAGTATTTCTATGTAATTTTAGGTCTTGGTTAATGATGAGAGAAATGTGACGGAGGGTTGGTTGCTGCCCCAGTGTCAATGGCTGATTGTTGTCTCACGTGAGAAGGCTCACAATTGAGCTTTTATAGGCTTATGAGTGCATGTGGGTTTCTAGACACCTTAAAACAGGTCTGTACACTTTCACACTGTTTACTAAATGGCTGGCTGATTGAGGTCCTACCCAGCTCCTTTCCTCTTCCTTGCTTAGATGATGAAGTACCAGGGAGCCAGAGCTGTCAGAGAGTATCCTCCTAGTTTCTCAGTGTGCAGAAGAGAGCAGAGTGTCATAGTGTAGCTGCCTGTTTGGCTTCATGCTCTGGGGCCTCTCAGTTCACAATGGCACATTGTTCTCTGTGTTGAGATGTTCCGGGGGCTCAGTTCACAATGGCACATGGTTCTGCTTGAAAGGCTGTCTTTTGGAGCAGTTGTTACATTAGGGAGATCTTGAGCATGCCACAAGCTTCTACCTCTCCATTCACCTCCTTAGGAGGCCTGTGCCCTGCAGTATTACTTCTTGATACTCTGGAGGATCTTGGGAATTTTGCCACCTTCAAAGACTTACTTGAACCAGCTGGCCATGAACTTACCTGAGATGAGTGAATGTGACATCTTACATACTCTGCGATGGTCGTCCCGCCTCCGGATCGGCGCCTATGTCAACTGGATAAAGGTGCCATATGGGAACTCAGGGCTGTGAGGGAGCATCACAGACACTTGCTTCACACTATGGGGACCTTTATAGTTAATGAAAGCTTTGGGAGTTCCAGCTTACTTTCCTAAACCTTTGTTCTTGCTGTCCAAATAGGATCACCTTGTCAAGCAGGGCATGAACCCTGAGCATGCTGGCTCTCTCATAGAACTGACTTCCGCCAAGTGTAGCTCAGTGAAGTACGATGTTGAGATTGTAGAAGAGTATTTTGCCCGACAGGTATGCTATTGTTCTAACCCTAACCACAGACTGGGCTCTGCCATAGCCTTTTGCCACAGCTAATTAATGTCCCTGATGTTTTTAAAGATCTCGTCATTCTGCTCCATCGACTGCACCACTGTCCTACAGCTCCATGAGATCCCTAGTCTGCAGTCCATGTACACCTTGGATGCAGCTATCTCGAAGGTCCAGGTCTCTCTGGATGAGTACTTCTCTAAGATGGCTGCAGAGATTGATCCTCACAAGTCATCTGAGATCACCAAGAACCTCCTTCCAGCTACTCTGCAACTCATCGACACGTATGCCTCGTTCACTAGGTGCGGAGATTAGCTGAGAGGTCCCTGGGGTCTTGGCCTGTACCCCTCCTTGTGTGTCAGCTTTCCTTTTTCCTCTGTGGTGCAGAATATAAAGGGGTGACCAAGAGTTAGTTCTAGGCTACAGAGGATAGGTGGGAATGGAGGGCTTCCAGTTTAGGCTACCTAGATGAAGGAGCAATTACTAACTCTTGTTTTGAAACAGTCTCATTCTGATTCACTCCAGAGCTCATGGCAGTCCTCCTGTCTCAGCCTCCTAGATGCTGGGCTTATAGGCCTGAGAGACAAATATTCCTTAATGGATTGGAGGGTGTTTCAAAATCTTTCTCTTCAGCAAGCCTTGCAAACTACATGTCCTATACAATTTGCTCAGCAAATGAAATTTTAAAAGGTTTAAAACTCATTTTCAATATATACAAATTGGAGATCACCCACAAATTAAGACTTCTGGTTTTTCTTAAATTAGAACCGGGAGATTCTGTCCTCAGTACTGGGGAATCAAAAGGAGGAACAGCCAGGCATGCTTACCAGTGCCTGTAATCCTAGCACTTAGTAGGTAGAAATCAGAATAGTTGATTCAGCAACATGAGACCCATACTCTACACTTCTTCACCCCCCAATAAGCAATTATGAGCATGTGTGAGTGAGCTGGCAAAACTGGCCTCTATACAGCAGTCGTGGGGTGGCACGGAGGAGTGCTTCTCCTTGCAGCTGGTCCTACCTGGCCATCTTAAATTCATTGAAATTCTGCTCCTTGGGCTCTCATTGTTCAATCCCAGTTTTATGGTGTTTGTTTATTGACAGGGACCTGGATCAGTAATCTTGTCCTTTAGTGTCAGTGCCTTGCAGATTGAGGGCTATAGCTGGAGTCAATTATGTTGAACAAAGATGAGACATAACTAGATAACAAATACCCTACTATATGCCAGGCAGTTCTTGATGTTGGTATGATTCCCTCTGCAGAACCTAGGCTTTGCTCCTTTTCCCAGGCCAGCACTTTCTGAAACTGAGCTGCTGGTGGCTTTTCCTTGCCAAATAAATTGAGAAATGTTAGATATATTAAAGCTGAACAGCGTTTGTTCTTTGTTGCTGTATTTATTTTTAAGACAGGGTTTCTCTGTTTAGACCTGGTTTACCTGGAACTCACTTGTAGATCAAGCTAGCCTATACTCACAGAGATCTGCCTGCCTCTGCCTCACAAGTCCTGGGATTAAAGATGTGTGCCACCACTCCCTGGCTTACTTTTAAAAATAAATTCTCAGTGCATACTTATATGTAATTATATATTGTTGGTCTTCCAAGATAGGGGAAGCAGGGGTAGGAGTGAGTGTTCAGTGCCCTTCAGATTTGTTCAACATGGAATTGTGTTTTAGGAGCTTTTCTGATGGTGGGCTGTTCTTTGAGAAATACTTGTCCTTTTCCCATGAAGGGACTGGCACTGCCACCTGTCCTTAAGTATAGATTGGGAACAGGGATGCTGGTTCTTGAGCTTCTCTAAGGTTAGTTTCTTCCAAGCATGGCAGGACTCAGTTCCTCCAGTTTCCCCTTCCTCCTTTCCCCTCAGAGCCTATTTGCTTCAGAACCTTAACGAAGAGGGATCCACCGAGAAGCCCTCCCAGGAGAAGCTGCACGGCTTTGCGGCTGTTTTGGCAATTGGCTCTGGCAGGTGCAAGGCAAACACACTGGGTAAGTGTGCACATGTGCTGTACTGGCCTTTAGCACTTAGCAGAGCCTCCTTGAGTGTCACGCATTTCCCTAGGCGCATCTGATAGGACCTTCCCCATAGCTCTGTGAAGCGAAGTGTCTCCAGTTTCCTTACAGGGAGGTTTAGGAGAAACTCATTTGCCTTGACTCCTCTGAACTCTACAGCAAGACCAGCTAGTCCCTGAGGACAGGCAAGGCTGCTGGCTTTTGCTGTGCTCCTCTGTGGTGTTCTTTGCCTCACAGAGCTTAGTAACCTACAATCTCTCCTGGCCTAGGAATGATCTGGCTCAAAATAGGGCAGAAATTAGAGTTCTTGAGCAGGATTGGAGTTCAGCTTGGAAATTCTCCTTTGCTGTTTACAACTGTGTGTGTCCCCAGTGTCACATTTAAATACTCTTAATTTTCGGAGTCTCACTTAGTACTGCTTCAGTGAATTCTATTATGTGGATTCATGTTCCCTGCCTTCAGGATTTGTTGTGGTGCTGGAGAGGTTCAAAGCAACACTCCTCTGAGGCTGAGGATGATGGTGGGCGGATTTGATGGTGATTGGAGCCTGACTTGCTGAAATGCTTCCCCTCTTTTGTTTTCAGTTGTCATCTTTACTTTCTGAGATTACAGACTAAATGATGGGAAATGAAAGCCTTACCATTGCGCTTGTTAGCTGCTGAGTAATTAGCTGGTTCTTGGACATAGTACAGCTGCGGAAATAGCCATCTAAACTCTCTTAGTAATGGTTTTGACAGTTCGAGCTGCTTTAAATATTCTTGTCATTTCTTCTTTCTTGTTATGATTGCTTAGATTGCTCATCCTTACTGTCACCTCCAGGTCCAACGCTGGTGCAGAATTTACCATCATCAGTGCAGACTGTCTGTGAGTCCTGGAATAATATCAACACTAATGAGTTTCCCAACATTGGATCCTGGGTGAGTCCCTCTGGGTTCCAGGGCTAGTACTGAGCACTGAGCCACTCTGTGTGTCCTTATTCTTTAGGCTTCAATTGGCTACTGGGAGATGATCTCATGTTAACTCTTTCCTATAGCTGGATCAATATTCAGAGTGTTTGATTACTCAAGTGTTCCCACGTGGCCCCTTTGCCTAGCAGCCCATGTTATCAGAACACAGACCGTTGTGTTTCTCTGAGCCATGGCCACGCTACCTGTTAAATTCTGGTTAAGTGTGACATGGTGTTATGTGATGTGCTGCATGAGCTCTCAGTGTTGACTTGTTTTCTTGCCTGTGTAAGGTGCTGCTCTGCTGTGAGGTGATGTAGGCAGAGTTATTCTGTGTCCTGGCAGCCGCTCCCAAATAACCACTCAGAGACTTATTATTAATAATGAATGCTTGGCTGATAGTTCAGGCTTGTTATTAGCTAACTCTTATTTTAAATAAACCTATATTTCTTATCTACTCTCTTCCACATGGTGGTACCGTCTTTCAACGTGTCACGTTCATCTTGCTTCCCTCTGCGGCTGTCGTGACTCCTGAGACCCCGCCTTTCTTCCCAGCATTCTCTCTGCCCTGAAAATTCTGCCTAACTATTGGCCAGTCAGTTTTTTATTAACAATGAGAACAATAAATATTTACAGTCTGCAAACACTGTCCTATGGCAAGTTGATGCAGCAGATCTTAGGCTTTCTGGGCTGTTGGGTGCTGTGATGTTCTGTCTGTGCCTCTCTGATAACCTCTACCGACAGTTACTCTTTAAAGTTCTGTGGAGCAACAAAGGACCATTCCATCCTCTCTCTTGGCTTCACAACTGTGGCCTCAGGACAATTATGGTCCTAGTAGTGGAGACGAGGGTCCTTGCAAAATCCAGATCCTTCCTAGTTATTCCAGACAAGCAGTAAATTTACTGTTACCTGCTCAGATCAGTTGGAGAGAGGGAGTATTGGGTGTTTGCTGTGTTTAACTATTAACCTTGTTCTAAATAAAATTTAACTACTTCTTCCCCTTAGATCACTGTCTTTAGGCGGAATAATAGTGGGGACACTGTTTGTAAACCTAGTGAGGTCTTAGCTTATGGTATTTTTTTTTTTTTTTTTTTGTAAATTTGTGTCTGAATTTTGATTATGTTAGATCTATTCATTACTCGATTCTCTTCCTATCAGCGCAATGCTTTTGCTAATGACATCATCCCATCTGAGAGTTACATCAGTGCCGTGCAGGCTGCTCACCTGGGGACTCTTTGTGGCCAGAGTCTGCCCCTGGCGGCTTCCCTGAAACATACCCTGCTCTCGCTGGTCAGGTTGACTGGGGATCTGATTATGTGAGTACCAGAGCCTGGAGCCCAGCTCCCTCAAATGTGTTCATAATGTGGGTGCTGTATTGTGGCTGAAGGGGTACAGTACAGTTGAGGTGATGGTGTTCACTAGAGTCAAGGAGTAGGGCAGGCCACCTGAGGGACAGTTTGTCTTCTTGTACTTAGGCCACAGGAGAATCGTATGTTGCAGTGCCTTCAAAGTAGTCCAGATTCCTGACTGCTCTTCTAGAATATTCAAGGATGGATTGCTATCACTGGTTGTAGTTTCTTTTGTACCTATACACAAAAGTATTTTAGTAATTTTTTCTATTTCAATAAGTGGTTTTTGTTCGCTTGTTTTTTAAAGACAGGATTTCTCCGTAGCCCTGACTGTCCTGGAACTCATTTTGTAGCCCAGGTTGGCCTCAAGCCTGCCTCTGCTTCTGCCTCTGCCTTTGCCTCTGTCTCCTGAGTGCTGGCATTAAAGGCATGTGCCACCATCACCCGAATAAATAACATTTTTACATGGAAATGATTTTTGCTCCTGACAAGAACTATATGAAGTGGTGTGGCTGCACACACATAAGCAATAGCTATCAAGGAGAGACTAAAGTAGACGCTCCCAGTTTTCTGGCCTCAGCCTTGCAATATTTCAGGACATGTTCCCTAACTTGCTTCCATCTCCCTGGCTCCAGGTGGTCAGATGAGATGAACCCAGCTCAGGTTATCCGGACCCTGCTACCCCTTCCCTTGGAGTCGAGCACAGAGAGTGTTGCTGAGATCAGCAGTAACTCCCTGGAGCGCATCTTGGGACCTGCGGAGTCTGATGAGTTCCTGTCGCGTGTATATGAGAAGCTGATCACAGGATGTTACAACATTCTGGCCAATCATGCAGATCCTAACAGGTGAGCAGTTGAAAGAGAGCTGGTGGTGAGATGCACCACTCCTGCTCCCATGCCATGTTGGTGACAGGCTCCGTCAATTCTGTAATTCTGGGCATTTTGAGCTCATGTGGACGTGTGGGAAGAGGTACTGGAATTTTGTGTAGTGACTGATTCTTGGGAATAACTGTTGAGAGAATGGAATGTTAACTGTTCATATGGGGAGTCTTAGGTAATTAAAGAAGTGACACTAGGTGTGGTGATATACACAGAGGCCCCAGTGAAATTCCTTCTCATGTTTTGTGACTATCTAAAATGGATGGTCTGGGGAAAGTGGGTCTTTGGCTTGCCTTTTCAGGCTGTGCTGTTTTCCCCTCTCCTCCCTGAACTGTGTGGGGAAGGCTGTCTTGATTGATCTCCACTGTATTCCATCTTAGTCAGTGAGCCAAGGTCTCAGTTGAACCCTGAGTTCAGGGTTTCAGTCTTGGCTAGTCAGCCAGGCCTCTCCTAGGAAGCCTCTCTTTGCCTCCAGTGCACAGGGCCACAGCACCAGTCTGGCATCTATGTGTGTGTTGGGGATCTGAACTCTGGCCTTCACTCTTGTGTGGGTGGCAGATAGTTCACATACTGAGCCTGAGGTGATTGAGCCCTGCAGAAGTGTCTAATGGAGACGGTCTCTCCTCTGCAAACAGTCATGGGCTGACTGTGGCTTCACTCCTGACTTTAGATGCCTTTCTCCTTTGATTGGTTTTTAGTTTACCTTTCATTTCCTGAGACTTGGTCTGTCATTGGAGTTCAGACTGGCCTGGAACTTGGTACTCCACTTTTGCCTCTCAGCTACTGGGATTTCAGGCATGTGAACCCAAACCTGGCTTATCTCTCCCTTTTTTTTATTTTCCCAGGAAAGACGGTAGTTAAATAATATTGAGATCGTGCTGTTTGTGGATTAAACATTCATTGAACACCTAAGTGTGTACCAGTATTTATACTATACTTCAACAAAACAAAACTAAATGTTTGCCTTAA
Source organism: Cricetiscus sungorus (assembly GCA_030556225.1). Classification (NCBI taxonomy): domain Eukaryota; kingdom Metazoa; phylum Chordata; class Mammalia; order Rodentia; family Cricetidae; genus Cricetiscus; species Cricetiscus sungorus. The sequence continues at coordinate 133,396,959 of JANBXA010000734.1, forward strand.
GGTGTAGTCACCATGTTCTTCAGAGTCAGTTGGGAGGGTTCTGAACTGTGGTCTCGCTCCTCAGTGGGCTGGATGAGCCCATCCACTGAACTGTGGTCTTGTTCCTCAGTGGGCTAGATGAGTCCATCCTGGAGGAATGTTTGCAGTATCTGGAAAAGCAGCTGGAGAGCAGCCAGGCCAGGAAAGCCATGGAGGAGTTCTTCTCTGATGGGTGAGCACTGTCTCCCTTAACTCGGTGTCCAAGGCCTCCTGAAAGCAGGGCCTATATGTACCAAGTCAGCTGTCCTCGGGGACCCCAGAAGGCCTGCTTGGGTGTCTGTGTCCTTGGGAGGACTTGGGTTACTGACCACCTCCTTGAGTTTGTTGATGAGGGAATGTCACCACAAGCACCTTGTGTGGTGACTCACGAGTGACCATTTTCCCCCAGGGAATGAGACTGAAGTAGGAGCAGGTTCTTTTTATGTGAGGCTTACTGTGGACCTTTCATTTCCCCTCACGCCTTGCAGTGGGGAACTTGTGCAGATCATGATGGCCACAGCCAATGAGGACCTCTCTGCTAAATTCTGTAACCGAGTCTTGAAATTCTTCACCAAACTCTTCCAGCTGAGTGAGTGACAGCTTTTGGTAATCTTCTTATGGGAACTTTGATGTCTGGTTAATACTATGCCGGGCTTCTGCCTGAATTTAGCCACAGCATGACAGTGCTAACAAGTGTAGAGAATCCTTCAGAGAAAGTTGGAAAAGGTGCTGAACTCTTGATCTTGAGGCCTTTCCTTCTCCTCTGGCTCTGTTTGCCCCTTCCTGGAGGTCCCTGCCCTCCTCACTGACAGAAGCCTCTTGTCCTGTTTTAGCTGAGAAGAGCCCTAACCCAAGCCTCCTTCATCTCTGTGGCTCTCTTGCCCAGCTGGCCTGTGTGGAGCCTGTGCGCCTGCAGGCCTGGCTCACCCGCATGACAACATCACCCCCTAAGGATTCTGACCAGCTGGAGGTCATTCAGGAGAACCGGCAGCTGCTGCAGTTGCTAACCACATACATTGTTCGGGAAAACAGGTAGGAAGTGTGTGCGTGCTGTCTTTAGAACCCAGAACTTTGCAGAGCAGCTGTGGCTGCCCTTTCTTTGGGTGTTTCACACCTCTTCTGTCCAACTCCAATAATCTAGCATAGCTTCTTGAGTTTTCCTATGGACTGACTTGGCCTGTCAATTGCAACTTCAGTAGATGTTTTATGCTCTGGTAGTTCAAGTCCAATGTTGAGATTGGTGTGTTCATTTATATACTTAATACTTAATTTATAACAGTAGATTTTAGTAAATAAATTTGTACTTGGACTGTCTCATACCTGTGTATAATGCTTTCTGATCACTCTCCCCTACATACCCCTTAAAATATTGTCTGTCTGTCTGTCTGTCTGTCTGTCTGTCTGTCTGTCTGTCTGTCTCTATCTATCTATCTATCTATCTATCTATCTATCTAATCTATCTATCTATCTATCTGTGTAGTCTCTCTAACCCTGGATGTCCTGGGTCTCACTATGTAGACAAGCCTGGCCTTGAACTCACAGAGATCTGCCTGCCTCTTATTTTTTTTTTTTAAATATTTTATTTTATTGTGTGAGTGTGAATGTGGGTATCAGTGTTTATCGGCATGATATCTGTGCGTCACTTTTATGCTTATTGCCTGTGGGAGTCAGAAGAGGACGCTGGGCTCCTGGAACAAGAGTGACAGGTGGTCATGAGCTGCCATGTGGGTGCTGGGAATCAAACCCAGGTGCTCTGGGATAGTAGCCACTGCTCTAACTAATGGATCATCTGCCCAGCGCCCCCACCGTTTCTCTTGTCTCTCACTCTGTCACCCGCCCCCACAGGGCCCTTTCCTAAATTCATTATTTTCTGTTTTGTGACCCACTAAGTTTACTCTGGCACCTCTGTGTGACCATAAGCTTTGAACTATCCATTGGAACCTGATGTTTTAATTAACCTTAAAAATGAAAGACTACACTTAGAATGCCATTTTTTTTTTTTTTTTCTTTATCACCAGCCAAGTTGGAGAAGGTGTATGTGCTGTGCTTCTGGGCACCCTGACTCCCATGGCAACAGAGATGCTGGCGAATGGCGATGGGACTGGCTTTCCGGAACTCATGGTTGTGATGGCCACTCTGGCCAGTGCTGGACAAGGCGCTGGCCACCTTCAGCTTCACAATGCTGCTGTGGACTGGCTGGGCAGATGGTAAGAGGGCCTTGCCTGTGTATCTGTTCTGTACTCAGAGGAGAGGTGGGTAATTGCAGGTTACTTCCTTTATAGTTCAGAGTTAGGATAAAGTAAACCTAAAATTTCTTCCTTTCTGAGTGTTGAGATCTAGCTAAGGGCATGGTGGCAGCCCCTCTGTTCATTTCACACCACCTATGTACCTGTGCATGTACTCACACACACAATCCTCCCTCCCTCTCTCTCTCTCTCTCTCTCTCTCTCTCTCTCTCTCTCTCTTCACACACACACACACACACACACACACACACACACACACACACACACACACACCTAACTTTGAGACTGAGTCTCACTATGTAGCCAGGCAATAGTCTCAAACTCAAAATCCCTGCCTAACTTTCCCAGTGCTGGGATAATAGGCATATGTACCTTTCCTAGCCATATTCATTATGTTCAGTGGAGTTTTCTCTTCTTAGTTTCAAGAGAGTCCTGGGGAAACAATACTGAATGCACTGTTGGTCTTAAGACCAGTGAAGCCCAATCCATGTTCTCTTGAACATGCTTGAACAGACTACTTTTTGTGACAGTATCTCGATGGGAGGTTTGTGAAGGTACATTCTTCCATTGGTGCCTTAGATGACTGTGTGTCTTATCTCTCTCTTTTTTTTCTTTGGGACAGCAAGAAATACCTGTCACAGAAGAACGTGGTTGAGAAACTGAACGCCAATGTAATGCATGGAAAGGTAAGGAACGTGAGGAATGCTGAAGGCAGTGAGCCAGGGAGAGGCTTATTTGGTCAGGTAGAAGTCTCCCTTCTGTAGCTCTTGTGTCTTCAGGCCTGCAGAAGGCACAGCCAAGAGCCTCATTTGACCTGGTAAAGTGCACCTGCTGACTGCATGCCTTCAGGGCTCTGGCAGGTCTCAGGAAGTGATGCTCTGATAAGGGCTTAGCAGAATCCTTCTATACACAGGGACTGCTTGCCACCTGAGACGCTCCTGTGTTGCTGCCTTGGGTGGCATCCAGATGCTGCAGCTGATCAGTGTGTGCCTGCAGAGCTCTGGACTGTGCAGAAGGGCTTGAGGTTGATAAAAGTCTTAGGTCAAATATTTTCCTTGACTCACCACCCATGAAACCTAGCAGGGTGGTTAGATTCAGGGCAGGGCTCTGGTCTCAAAACTCCAGTAAGCTTCTCCCCCCCCCCCCCTTCTATTAATTATTGATCTTTTGGTACCAAGTTGTCAGAGTGAAGAGGCTTCTGGGAATTTAGAAATCTGAACCTGATGTCTGACTTGGTGGTTGTAGTTGTTAAAATAAATTGAGAACTAAAGCTTCTGCGGGTTTCTCTTGCAGCATGTGACAGTCTTGGAATGCACATGTCATATTATGTCGTACTTGGCTGATGTCACAAATGCCCTGAGCCAGAGTAATGGCCAAGGACCAAGTCACCTCTCTGTGGATGGGGAAGAACGTGCCATTGAGGTTGATTCAGACTGGGTAGAAGAGTTGGCCGTGGAGGAGGAAGATTCCCAGGCTGAGGACTCCGTAAGTGCCAAGTAGGGAAGGGAGTCCTGGGTAGGCTTCAGAGCTTCCAGTCCTGTTGCTCTCTTCTTGTCCACATGCCCAGCACAGGACTCTGCTCTTGTGCTTTTCTGGGCCGGTACAGCAGACTTGCTGAGCCAGTCCCTTGGTGAAGTAACTTTAAATGAGTATTTGCCTTTCTTTGTGGACCTGCTTGCTCTGCTTCATCCAATACAAGTTTAGGGAGGGATGCATTCTTCATGGGGGGGGGCACACACCCTTGAAAGCATTAAGAGTTTTATTGTCTGCTTCCCCTTCTTAAAAAAGCTAGAAGATTGTGTGAAATTGTAGCAGGCTTTCAGACAGCTGGCTCTTTCACATCAGGGCAGATTCCACTTGTCACTCCATGGTGTGTTGGAACAGATATGTTTTTATGGGTCCCTATGTAGAGAGTTACATATCTGATTAAAAAGCCCTTTTGATCTTTGAAGGATGAAGATTCTCTCTGCAATAAACTCTGCACCTTCACCATCACACAGAAAGAATTTATGAACCAGCACTGGTGAGTTCTTTTTAAAGTGAGGCTAGCTGGGCCACCATGGTTGGGACCTATGACTTAACTCCTGATTTTCGTTCCTTGTAGGTACCACTGTCATACCTGTAAGATGGTGGATGGGGTGGGTGTGTGCACAGTATGTGCGAAGGTATGCCACAAGGATCATGAGATTTCCTACGCCAAGTATGGTTCTTTTTTCTGTGACTGTGGAGCCAAGGAAGATGGCAGTTGCTTGGTGAGAGCTGGAACCTTCACAATATTATACAGGCAACTTGTTAGTGACACAGGAATGTCCCAAGGTAGACCAGAAAATTCCCATATCAGCTCTGTGTGGCCAAGAGTTTGTTCTCATTCTCTTAGGAGTGATGTGTCCATATGTGGCCTAAGCACTTCACTTAGAACATTAAAAACAGCAACCTCCTCATATAGTCAAGGCCTGATTCTTGCAGTGGGCAGTGAAGATGGGCACTGGGCTCGGGAATCACTTGTACAGCCAGTTCCTCCTCTGCTTCCCCTGTCTTATCTGGCTTGTGGCAAGAACTTAGGGACACTGACATTTTCTGTCCCTAGGCTTTGGTGAAGCGAACTCCTAGCAGTGGCATGAGCTCTACCATGAAGGAGTCGGCATTTCAGAGTGAGCCTAGGGTCTCAGAGAGCTTGGTGCGCCATGCTAGCACCTCGCCAGCTGACAAGGCCAAGGTCACCATCAGCGATGGAAAGGTCACTGATGAAGAGAAGCCCAAGAAGAGCAGCCTGTGCCGCACAGTTGAGGGGTGCCGCGAGGAGCTGCAGAATCAGGTAGGGCTTCCTGATGAGCACTGATGCACAGGACAGAGTTTAGCAAGTCTGAGTCAGTAGTGTGTGAGGCTCTCCTGGCAGCCCAGTTTCTTCTTTCTCATTCTTGCAATGTGTGTGCAACGAGTGTATGTTTTCCATCTCTGAGGAAGTATTTGCAGTACAGGGAGTGATATTCTAGAACATGCTTTCTCGGCCAGGGGTCCTCATCTGGGCCCAGAATTCAGAAAACCATTGAGTGATTTTTTTTCTTTTTTTCTTTCTTTTTTTTTCTTTTTTTGTTATTATTCTCATTCTGTACACATAGGGGAGAGGTGGACATACATGCTGGGTGCCTTGAATGGTTAGGGTGCGTGTGGGACCCTGGCTTAGAAATGCTCCTTTCATCAGTAACACATTGACTGCAGTCAGAGCTAGGAGGGGAAACTGGTTTGCTAAAGGCAGTAACTGTCAAGATTAATGCCTGTGACCCATGGTTTTTTCTTTCTTTCTTTTTTTTTTTTTTTTCACTTGTTTATTTCGATTTCTCTCAGGCCAATTTCTCCTTCGCTCCTCTCGTGTTAGACATGCTCAATTTCCTCATGGATGCCATTCAGACCAACTTTCAGCAGGCTTCAGCTGTGGGGAGCAGCAGCCGGGCACAGCAGGCCCTCAGTGAACTGCATTCAGTAGACAAGGTTGTGGAGATGACAGACCAGCTGATGGTGAGTATGCTAGGGTCACGAGGTTTGGTGACTGTACGTACAACCTGTGTGTCATGGCATCCCAGTATGTGCCAGAGCAACTATAGGTAGACTTAGTTAGTCCCACGCCATGTAGGACCTAGAATCTGAGCTCATTCATGCCCTTCCTCAGCTGTACTCTGAGCAATGTACTAACCCACAGATGAGCTGAATGACAAGAATCTGGGTATTTGGGGAGGAAGTCTTCTTTTTATTAAAGCTTCTGAGTGCATGAACTCCTAAGATGTGAGGAGCTCTATTTCGGGGGCCATTATAACAGAAGCTCCTTTGTAGAAAATTGAAAGGCTCTTGACTATTAAGGCTCAGTAGCTTTATTCTTTTCTGACCTCCAGCCCTGACTTAAAGACAGCTTTCGTTTATTCTCTCAACTTGGGAATGCAGCTGTTAGTCATCTGCCGTAGGGCAGACTGCCCAGCTTTGCATGCTGACTGCTGACCCAAAGGGTTAGGTAGAGGCAGTTCCTGGAGGGGCAAGAATAGACACCAGGAATGAGGTCATGATAGATTTCAAAAGGAACTATGAGAGAGTGAGTTGTACCCAGGAATACATGTGTGGACATACACTGGTGCTTCATTAACACCAGTCCTCTTAGGAGAGGATTTAAGGTTTTAGATATTGACATCTCAAACAAAAGACTTAAGTTGATGACCCATCAAGTTGCCAACTTCACTTTTGCCAGGTGGGATGCATGAAAGAAAAACACTGCATATCACTATCATCAGTTTATAAGTGAAAATAGACTTTAACATTTAATAAAGTCAGTACTTAATTTACTTGCATGAAAAACTCACCTTGTTTTAAGCAAACTGAAAATAGTAGACTTTACTTAGCTGATCATGGTGTATTAGAGGGTGAAGTCCATTGTTTCATATTTGTTTGTTTGTTTGTTTGTTTGGGGGGGCTTGCTAGCCTGAACTCATTATATAGACCAGACTAGCCTGGAACACACGAGATCCATCTGCCTCTGCCTTTCAAGTGCTGGGTTTAAAGATTTCTGCCGCCATGCCCTGCTACTTTTCTTTGTTGTTGTTAGTAATTTTATTATTTGAGAATCATATGCTTGCATATAATTATTTTGATCAGATTCACAAACCCCCAGATCCAATGCTTTTGAATGACTAAAGGGTGCCATGCTTACTTCAGTACTTTCTCTGCTTCTCCCTTCTTCCAGGTTCCGACCTTAGGCTCACAGGAGGGTGCCTTTGAGAATGTTCGGATGAATTACAGTGGAGATCAGGGCCAGACTATAAGGCAGCTGATCAGCGCCCATGTGCTCAGGCGGGTGGCTATGTGTGTGCTTTCTTCCCCCCATGGGCGTCGCCAGCATTTGGCTGTCAGCCATGAAAAAGGCAAGGTAGGTTCCTTGATTGCTTCTCCGTCTTTTTAGGTCCTGAATGCTAAGTAGAACAGAGAGATGACCATGTTCAGGTAGACCCTGAAAGGGGAAAGCATCCACTGCTTTGGTTGTGAGAATGCTTTATGCTTTCAAGACTGATCTCAGTAGCCCTTTTGGCTTGAACCTGAGTCATTTGACTATCTCTAAAACTAAAATGACTAGAGAAAGACAGTGATCATCTGGTGTTGGGGACAGCTTAGTTCTCAGTTGTGCCCACTTTTGGGCACTAAAAGGCACAAGCTGAGAGGCAGAAGCCTTCATAGGAAGACCCAGTGTTCCTTATTACAGTCCTTCCTGCTCTTTAGGGTCACAGTGCTGCTAAATTGGAGAATGCTAGGTATCTCTGTTCTTGCCTGTTGTTTTAACCTAAAGTGAAAGTATGGATAATCCTTAAAGCAACTGATCCAGAAACTGCTTAATAGGACACTTGAGAACAGTGGTGCATAGGAATTAACTTATTATCATCATCATGTTTTTTGAGACAGGGTTTCTCTGTGTAACAATCCTAACTGTCCTGGAACTCACTTTGTAAACCAGGCTGACCTCGAACTCACAGAGATCCACCTGCCTCTGCCTCCTGAGTGCTGGGATTAAAGGCGTGTACTACCACCACACCTTCTGGAATTAAGTATATTGTGAAAAGATTCTGCACAGAAAAGTTGATTTTATTTCTCATTTCTTTTGCTGTCACTGGAAGGAGGGCATGCATGACTTTCCATTTGCGGAGAAATAGAGGCTAATCTTCATTTAGACATTACCTAAGAGACTTAATCTGTAAAGTCTGCCAGTGACCCACACTCTTTCCGGGGGAGCCTTGCCACCTGCTCTGGACTCTAAGGGCTGGGACTGGGGCTAAGCAGGTGGCGGTTCCTTTGCAGATCACAGTGCTGCAGCTCTCTGCACTCCTGAAACAAGCAGATTCCAGCAAGAGGAAGTTGACTCTGACTCGCTTGGCCTCTGCCCCAGTTCCCTTCACAGTGCTGAGTCTTACTGGAAACCCTTGCAAGGAGGACTACCTGGCAGTGTGTGGGCTGAAGGTAAAGATCCATGTATGAGTAACTCCCAGAGCTGAAAGCATAAAAGCCTCTGGGATGCAGAGGTATTTCTCTGAGCTCACTCAAGCCTGCCAGGTGCTCTGATCTTTGTGTGTTCTGAAACCCTGAGTGTCTAGGCAGTCTGAATTTGATCTGGAGGCAGGGAATGTTAGGAAGGAAACATTGGAGCACTGACATGATATCAATCAGCCCACTTTGGCAGACACATTTTAACTTTGTTCTTTAACCCGTGCCCCAGGACTGCCATGTGCTCACCTTCAGTAGCTCAGGCTCTGTTTCGGATCACTTGGTATTACATCCCCAGTTGGCAACAGGGAACTTCATCATCAAAGCTGTGTGGTTACCGGGTTCACAGACTGAGCTGGCTATTGTCACTGCAGACTTTGTCAAGGTAAGTAGTTCTGACTCTCTTAATTCTAGAACACTTGAATTAAAAACAAATAAAGACCATTCTGTTGTATTGCTAGGTAGATATGTGTCTGTAGGAATTGGTTCTTTACACATCTGTGACTACTTGTTATAAATCTGAATTTCATCTTGCTCACAACTTGAAAGATTTTAAAGACACTTGTTTTTGTGTGTACCACAGTGCCTGACACCTTATTAGTGAGGGCCTTGTCAATTGGAGGGTGGAATGCCCATCACTGTGAAGCTGTAGCTGTTAGAAGTCACTGGGGTGTTGTGGGGCTGAGACTGAAAGAGATCACACTTCTTTATCCCTCCTGTCACCCTGCAGATTTACGACCTGTCTATCGATGCCTTGAGTCCAACCTTCTACTTTCTGCTGCCGAGCTCAAAGATAAGAGATGTTACCTTCCTTTTCAATGAAGAAGGCAAGAACATCATTGTCATCATGTCCTCTGCTGGGTACATGTACACCCAGCTCATGGAGGAAGCCAGCAGTGCCCAGCAGGGGCCCTTCTATGTCACTAATGTACTGGAAATAAATCATGAGGACCTGAAGGTTAGAGCACATCTTGCCACTTCCTTCTGTTCCTTGTTTGATTTGTTTAGCAACTCCTCTATTCTCTTGTTCCTTACTTTTTCTACTGTGTGTATGCATATACACTTACCTAGTATCTTTTTAACTAATAGCAAAATCTAAATCACTAAGGCGATTTGGCTGCAAGGTCCTTGCTTCTTAGCATCTGTTAACAGAGTTACTATGCCTTCCCAGTGATGAGTCATTCCAGCACTGAGGGATTACTAAGGAAAAAACACATTTCTAAAAAATGCCCTTTTTATTGTATGTATATGGGTGTTTGCTTGCATGTATGTCTGTGTACCCCATACATCTGGCACTAAGGCCAGAAGAAGGGGAAGATATCAGGTCCTTTGAAACTGGAGTTTCAGATAATTATGAGCTGCCATGTGGATCTAGGAATTGAACCCAGGTCCCCTGGAGGAGCAGCCAATGCTTTTAACCACTAAAGCCATCACTCCAGTTTGTAAAAACTCTTTTAATAATAGTGCATGACCAGTTCTGGGTAATACACAAAAGGGACCCATCCCTGAGCAGAAACCCCCACCAACTTAACCTAGTTTCATAGCCCCATGTTATACTTTGAGCAGTTAAACATGTTTTACAGAGACAGAGTCTAAGGTTTGGCTGTTTGGGCACTTGAGGAGATTTACAGTGTAGAATATTGTCAGTTCTCCTGAGACAGATCAGGGCTCCTTTATCCAGGTAGTTGTTCAACAGGGTCACTCTGCCTACCTGGCAGAGCTCTGCTCTCCTGGTAGAGGCACCTGTCTTCATTAGCTCCACCAGCCAGGGTCACCTTCTCTAAACTGCCCTGCAGAAGCACTGTTCCTCCACCTAGAATTACTTTTGTGTGATATGATATTTCCTAAGGATGTCAGTTTAGCCCGTTCATCTCAACCTTCATGTGAAGCTTACTCATTCTTAGAGTGTGGAAATGCCTTGGGGTGGTTTAAAGTCCTACCTGGGTTCCAGCCAGTTAGTGAAATCCTGCACGTGCGTGTCTTTCCTCCTGCAGGACAGTAACAGCCAGGTGGCAGGTGGCGGCGTGTCTGTGTACTACTCACACGTGTTGCAGATGCTCTTCTTCAGCTACAGCCAGGGCAAGTCCTTTGCGGCCACTGTCAGCAGAAGCACTCTGGAGGTGTTGCAGCTCTTCCCCATCAACATCAAAAGGTGAGAGCAGTCGTAGAATGTGGTCCTCCTTGATGCCCTCCCTTAATAGGACTCTGCCCTCCTTTCTCATCGTCACCCCTCGCCTCTCCTGCTGCTTCACATACTGGCTCTGACCAGGCGCACTACTCCCGTTGAGTATCTTTAAAGACAGACAGCCATGGCTGGCAAGTTGGGCTACCTATTGCTTGTTCTTCACCATGGAGACACCAGGCTGTAAGAGGTAGCCTTACAGGGGCTGCAAGGGTTCACTGTTACACAGAGAAAACCTGTAGTCAGGGCGACTGGTGTGATTTTAACAATGCAAGCTTCGAGGAGGCACTCGCCCTGCCCCAGGGCCCTTTCATTTTGCCTCTTTGAGAAAGCCCACCCTCCATCCCCATCAGTAAATAGGACACACTCATTCCTGAGGGTATGGCCAGAACTGGAGCAGGTAAGTCCGTTGGTTCATCAGTTTTCTGAATGTCAGAGGTAGGTGTGAGGTGCTGAGTTCTATTTAGGGAAGAGGAGGAGATTCAGAGTCATCTACTCCTTAGCTGCTACTGAAGACTGTTTTAGAGCTGTAGGGTATTAACCTGGTTTGGAATGGTATCAAATGGGCAGAACGGTATGGGACACTGTGCCACCCACCTTAGGCAACCCTATGCCTTGATAGTTGAAAGTCTGAAGAGGCCACTTATTCCCAAGTAGTGAAGTTTCAGAGAGGACTCTTGGGGGCACATCCTGGAGTGATGGTAGCACACATGTGGCTCTTAGTAAGCTGACCCCATGGTGAATCTGATTCCTTGGCCAGAGACTCTGCTCTGAGTTACATAGCTACTCATAGGACAGTCCTTTTTAAGGAAGGAGCTGAAAAAATGGGTAGTGACACCATGTCCATTCTTGTTTGCAGCTCCAATGGTGGCAGTAAGACTTCTCCTGCCCTTTGCCAGTGGTCTGAGGTAATGAACCACCCTGGCTTGGTCTGCTGTGTCCAGCAAACTACTGGTGTACCTCTGGTAGTCATGGTGAAACCAGACACCTTCCTCATCCAGGAGATTAAGACTCTTCCCGCCAAAGCCAAGGTGAGTGCCCCTTCCCACATTTCCTACTTAGGAATGTATTCTATTGTCAGCAGCTTGAAAACATTTCTCTATCTCCATACCATGCCACACATCCACAATTGTAACACTGGGGAGGCTGAAGCAGGAGGGTTAAGAATTTGGAGGCCAGCCTAAGCTACACCTTGAGCCCATATCTCAGGAAACAAAGATGGAAGTCACTTCTTCCAGCTGCTGCCTTTGCTGTGCTCTTACACCCCAGCCCACCTGTGGAGCCTGAGGTCTTAGCACCTTTCCCTGAGGCTCTTGAGCCACAGCTGTGGGAACTAACCCAGTGTACCCTCCACCCATACTCTGCTCTCCTTTTATCCTCTTCTCCTAGATCCAAGACATGGTTGCCATTAGGCACACTGCATGCAATGAGCAGCAACGGACGACCATGATCCTGCTGTGTGAGGATGGCAGCCTGCGCATTTACATGGCCAATGTGGAGAACACCTCTTACTGGCTCCAGCCCTCCCTGCAGCCCAGCAGCGTCATCAGCATCATGAAGCCTGTGCGAAAGCGCAAAACAGCCACAATCAGTAAGGCCCCTCCAGAGCTGCGTGGGCATGGGTTCAGTAGTCTTCTAGACAGTGACAGAGTAGGTCTCCGTGATGGTCAGAAGAAGCTGGCTCTCCTGCTTGCACACTTGGTGAGGTCAGAGATCAGTCCTGGCTAATTTTCTGAAATGAAGGCCCACATGGTAACCACCGTTTGCTACCCATTTTGAGCCAGCAGTTCTTGGTGCCGCAAGAAGGTTGTCTTTAGGTTAGGGAAAGTGGCTTATCTGCATTTTATCTAATTGAAAGGTAGATCCCTTCAGTTGGCTAATTTCCGGCAGAGTACTGTGGGCGTCATAAAGTCTTGCTTCTGGCTGTGAGAGGACTCTTTGAAAAGAAGCAGCAGCATGATTTTAGGAGGGTTGATCCTGGCTGAGTGAAGTACACTGCAGGCATTATCATGTTTCCTTGAAGTTATTCTGGTGTTTCTATGTTTGAGATGATGATGTAGCCCATCGTCCCTTAAAGAAACAGATTCTGTTGTGTTATGAACTGCACACTCCACGCAGATGACAGGTTTTGTATAGTGAGTCACATGGTTAGCAGTGGTGTGCTAGAGAGCTGCCCTCCAGAAAGCATCATGATGGGGCAGGTGATGGGATCTCATTTGGTTAGAATGTAAGAGCCTTGGAGTGAGACCAGAGGTGCTGAGACCACACGCCAGTGCTGTCTGGCAATCTGACACTGTTCCCCCACAGCAGCCCGCACATCCAGCCAGGTGACCTTCCCCATCGACTTTTTTGAACACAACCAGCAGCTGACGGATGTGGAGTTTGGTGGTAATGACCTGCTGCAAGTCTACAATGCACAACAGATAAAGCACAGGCTGAACTCCACTGGCATGTACGTGGCTAACACCAAGGTGAGGAGCACACAGGCCTGGCTCACTTTCTGGGTTAGCACTCTTGTGGCGATTACTGTTGAACGGCTCGTGTCTGTCTTTCCAGTACTAGGCTTGAACCCAGGCATGCCACCATTGAGCAGTTGGGCTGGCCTCACATCCTCTTTAGAATCGGACATAGAATATGTACTTAGAGTTGCTCACTTTTGGACAAATGAGTCTTGAATAAATCAACATTATTTCAACTGCTGAAGGTCTTGAGCCCACCAGGCTAGATTTTCACCATTGTCAGCAGGGTTACCACGCACAGGACGACAGGGGTTGGTTAATGCTCGAGGGAAAGAAACCTCACACTGCCTCTCTTTGCCCTTGGTCATAGCATGATTAGGATGGAGTTAAAAAGAAATGAGGTCTTACACAGTAGCTATTGAGGTAGTGTGGGAGCAAGGATTCTGGAGATTTCTGACATGTGCTTTTGTCATTGCAGCCTGGCGGCTTCACCATTGAGATTAGTAACAACAGCAGCACTATGGTGATGACAGGCATGCGGATCCAGATTGGGACCCAGGCAATTGAACGCGCCCCATCATACATCGAGATCTTTGGCAGAACCATGCAGCTTAATCTGAGCCGTTCCCGCTGGTTTGACTTCCCCTTCACCAGAGAAGAAGCCCTGCAGGCTGACAAGAAGCTGAACCTCTTCAGTAAGTGATCCACACGGGACAGGCTGGGGCCTTCTCATTGTGACTAGAGTCCACTATTAGGGATCTAATAGTGCTCTACCTGGGTCTCCCTTTATTTGAAGTGTAAGAGGTAGGCTGTTGGGAAAGGAGATTGCTTTTTTTTCTTGCTGATAGTACTGGGAATTGAACCCCAGACTTTGTGCATGTTAGGCAAATATTCTACTTCTAAGCTATATCACCATCCCTTTTCTCCCATTCTATAGGTCAAACAGGCCTTGAACTTGGGATCCTCCTGCCTTAGTCTTCTGAGTATCTGGGATTGCAGACCAATGCCAGTGGGCCTATTAAAAGAATAGATGGGGTAGTGGAGGGAGGGCAGGCTCTGTTAGCTACTATTTGCTTTGCTGTTGCATTGACCTTATCGCTTCTTCCATGTCATTGAAGGCAAGACTGATACATGAAATTAGGAGGCATGTGCTTTATCAGCTGAACTATAGATCCCTGGCTCAAAGCCTTTTACATTTAGTTCACATATCCATTTATAGACAGTATCTTGTGTATCCCAGGCTGTCCTTGAACTAACTCATTGTGTAGCAGAGGATGACCTTGAACTTCTGATCCTCCTGCCCTCCACTTCCTGAATTCTGGAATTAGAGTTGTGTGTCATAATGCAGCTTTATGTGGTGTTAGGGATGGAATCTAGCAAGCACTCAAGTGAGCTGCAGCCCTAGCTCCATCCAGGCTCTCTTTACGTCACACATCCCTGAATCTGTGTGTTCTCTATCACTTACTGGCCACGTAGCTGAAGTTCTTTCTTGTAGAAATAGTTGCTTTTCTGTGGATGGTGATGACTTGAACTCTGAACAAAGTGTTCAGAGACTGCTGGGAGTAAGGGCTGGGTGGTGGAGCACCAGTGAGTACCAGAGGGTCCTTAGAGGAGACTCTGGCCCATTGGACTGTCCCTTGTGCATTCAGCACTGAGTGCTGCCAAGTGTCTCAGCAGACATGTCTCCCGAATCTGAGACAGATGTGTGCCTGATTGCGCTGTGCACCCTTGGCGGGTGCTGTGAGCTCTTAGTAAATAGACCCTAAAGGCTTCTCTTGCTTATTGCAGTCGGTGCGTCTGTGGATCCAGCAGGAGTCACCATGATTGATGCTGTAAAAATTTATGGCAAGACTAAGGAGCAGTTTGGCTGGCCTGATGAGCCGCCAGAAGAATTTCCTTCTGCTTCTGTCAGCAACATCTGCCCTTCCAACCTGAATCAGAGCAACGGCACTGGGGAGAGTGACTCGGCCGCTCCAGCTACGACCAGTGGCACTGTCCTGGAGAGGTACCACTGTTGGCAGGGTTTGGCTTTAATTCTTAACCATTTTGCACTGACTGCAGAGCCCTTCTATGTCTTGAATCTCTCAAGCCTTAGTCTGTGACTGTCAAGTTCTCACACAGTCCCCTGAACATTCAGTTTCTCCCTAATATAGGCACAGAGCCTGGGAAATGGGCTCAGAGCTATCTAATGCTGGAACTCTGTCCAGACAGAAGCTTGATCATTTATTTAATGTTCCATAAGCATTTGGAATAGCCAGAGGCTGCAGACCAGAACCTGCTTAAAATCTAGATTAGGATCCAGACTGAAACACCAGCAAACATCCTTCCTCTGTGACAATCGTGTCATCTTCTCGTCTTTCTTTGTGGAAGTTGCTACTCTGTGGTAATAACACTGCCAGCAAGAGAGGCTGCTGCAGCATCTTGCAGGAGAGTGCAGTGTCCTTAGAGCTTCCTACGGTGGCATTCGTAAGCACATGCTTGGCTTCTTTGTGCTGGGTGGCTGCTGGTTTGCCATGGTAGATGAAGCAGGTCCGGATGTAAGAGTGGGTTTCTTACATTGTAAGCCCTGAGATAGCCATGCTTGGAGTCGCTGCACCCCACCAGCAGCCTCCCCACCTCTGCCTTTCTTTTTTTCTCCCCCATTCATAATATCGTTTGCTTAGGATGTATTTCTAGGTTTCTCTGAGCTTCACATTTTTTTCTTTTTTTTCCCTTTGCTTCTCCCCCAAGTTCTGAAACTGAGTCCCTAACCAAGCTGGACCGGTTAGTATGCCCTGTTTCTTTTCTCTGCACGAGTGCGTGTGTGTCAGAGAGCAGCGTCCGCATTGGTGTGGCTTTGCGCTGATTCGCTTCTGTTCCAAGTCCTGCTACTTTCTGTTCTGATCATTGCATGGCTGCAGAGCTCTCCATGTGTATACTGGAGCCTACCTGGGACTGTGAGTGCACCCTTGGTGTTGGCCACATCAGCCTCTCGGCTCCGTTTTCCTTAACTCATCCTTGCTGCTCATTCTGTACAACAATTGCGAAGGGATGGGGGTAGAGGGACAAATGCCCTACTGGTTCATAAGCTCCTGCAGCTCGATCCACTTCCCTTTATCCTGTGCTTCCTCCATCTTCCCTCTATCGTTGGCGCCTTCCTTTATCACTCTGGCTACCTTTTCAGTGCTTTCCTTTCCTGTCCAGACCCCAGCTGTCAGGATGATGGTTATTTTACTATGCCACTGAAATTCATAGGAGCAATGCTAGAGCATGTTATCTAATAGGTACTATTTAATGGCTGGACTTCCTGCTTCTTCCCTAATGGAGAAGTTCCATGTTCTAAATATGCTTCATATTATCTTTGAATGCTCCAGCAGCATGCATCTAAAAATAGTTTGTTTGCTCCTGTACTTAAAGCCCACAGGAGATGCCTGTGTGCGTTTTCCTGGCTGTGTTAGTAGAAGCCTGACCTTAACATTGCCAATGTAAGCAGATGGCTTTAGCTTCTCCCTTGTGCCTCCCTTTGCCCACTGATCTCTGAGGGCCTGAGCTTCGGGCACGGTTGCATCAAGACTTAAGCCCATCTCAGGATCCCTGCCATAGGCAGTAGAAGGAAGCACATTTATCCTCTTTGAGGAAGAAAAGCCCTGTCTTTGAATGGCAGATTATGAACATGGCCTCAGGTTGATCTCCATGCAGGAGACCGGTTTCTTCTGGCCTGTAACACAGCAGCAATATGCACGATGCCTGTGGCAGGTTTTATTGTGCTTTGATTTTGTATTTGGCATTCGATAGCTGTCCCCAAGGTCCTCACAACTGCAGCTTGCCAGGCTGACATGAGGCAGAGAGAACAGTGCTTGTACTCAAGCCAGGCTTTGTGTCTCCCCAGGCTGGTCGTGAGTTCTTTGGAAGCCCTGGAAAGCTGCTTTGCTGTTGGCCCAATCATTGAGAAGGCAAGTCATTTCTTCAAAGCACACGGGCTCTTTCTGAAGAGGCAGGAAGTAGGGTTGTTGGTTGAGGCCTGCTGCCCTGGAACATAAGAACACTGACAGCACAGGTCCTGATTTACAAAGCATCCCTGAGCCCTGCACCTGTGTGGTGGGAGGGTTATAGCTTCAGAATCATTTCTGTTCTTTCTAGTCAGTGGTGGGTAACCTATCTTGGCTGGCCTGGAAGGAAGGGAAGCAAAGGAGAGGGCAGATTGAGAGGTGAGTGATAACCACACTGTCTTCCACATCAGGAGAGAAACAAACACGCAGCCCAGGAGCTGGCCACTTTGCTGCTCTCCCTGCCAGCACCTGCCAGTGTCCAACAGCAGTCCAAGAGCCTGCTGGCCAGCCTGCACACCAGCCGCTCAGCCTACCACAGCCACAAGGTAACCGTTCCCTCTCTGGGAGACCGTCTGTAGAAATGGAAATTGTCCTGAGGGAGTCAAATCAGTTGGCTCTTCATCTGCAAAGCAAAGCCCCAGTGGAGGAAGCACCTCACACTGAGATTAGAGCCAGTCCCAAGTTTCTCCAGAGAGATGTATGAAATCTACTCTAGACTGAGGAAGCAATCTAGTAGGTCACTGGCACATCACTTTATTTTTTTTTTTTTTTTTTTTCTCTCTGATTGGATCAGCAATTAACAAAGGGAGTGAGTATTGGTGGCTGCTTGTCTGTGGGAGAGTGCGGGAGTCAGGAGCGTGTCATAGGTGGTTAATGTACTGTTGTTCCAAGTCCTCAGCTGTGGGCTGGGAGTGAGGCATACATACGTGGCAGGTGGTTGTTGACCGGAGGTTATTTATTGTTGGGCCTCAGAAGGTCTCCTATACAAAAGCTGGTATGTGCCGAAAGAGATAAGCTGGTCCTCTTTGGGTAGATGGAAAACATGACAGTACAGACCAGTAGGAGGAGAGGCACTGGGGGCACTGCCAGCCTGGAGTCTGAGTCTCTGTCCCTTAACATCAAGGAATGAGTGCAGCTTGCCAAGTTTCCCAAGAAAAGGTTGTTTTAGAAACATCATCCTTGGGTGAAGGCCCTGCTGAGTGATGACTACTGCCAGAGGAAGTGATCAGCTATTGTAGTTGTGTTGAGTGGATGCTACTTCCTTTGTGGTGCACTGTGAAGCCGTTTATGTGGTTGTTGACTTTTTTGTTTGTCTCGTTTTCCAAGACAGTGTTTCTCTGCGTATCTGCTCTGGCTGTCATGCAACTCACTTGGTAGACCAGGCTGGCCTTTAACTCGGAGATCTGTCTGCCTTTGCCTCCCAAGTGCTGGGATTAAAGGTGTGCACTGCCACCGTCCAGCCCCTGGTTGACTTATTAAAAGATTTTTGGTATTGTTTCAGGCAGTTGAGCATTGGACATCCTGAAGATTGGTTTGATTGCTGGTGACTGTTCTTGAGAGGAGTTTCCAGCCCTCCATGTGATTTATTTAGTGCCCTGCTTTTGTTTACTGTTGACCCTCTGTGACCCTGTGTTTTACAGGACCAGGCCTTGCTGAGCAAGGCTGTGCAGTGTCTCAACACATCCAGCAAAGAAGGCAAGGACTTGGACCCTGAGGTGTTCCAGCGGCTAGTGATCACAGCTCGCTCGATTGCCATCATGCGTCCTAACAACCTAGTGCACTTTACGGAGTCAAAGCTGCCCCAGATGGAAACAGGTGAACTTGGCCTATGTGGCCGTGGTCCTGAAACCTACTTAATGCACCTCCTTTGCCCTTTGTCATGCTCTTCCTGTTCTTGTTGGCTCTGATGACAGATAATCTGTTCCCTGTTTTTTAACTTTGTAGGGTCTCTGATGTTGCCCCATTTTAACTAACCTGACCATCCTTGAATTTGCTTAGTGTTTGGAACCTCAGCTAGTCTGTTGTGAAGTCATTCCAGGGTGAAGCTGAGCTCGGTTTTGCCCTGATGTGGCAGGAGTGGGATTTTCTTACACTGTATCTCTTTGTAGAGGGGTGCAGAAGGTTGTGTTCTTTGGGTGAAGCTGAGCTTGGTTTTGCTCTGCGTGCTGCGGCTGCTGTTCTGGCGGCGGTACTTTGTGTGCAGTGGCTTCTCAGTGCTTCTTCCACCGTCTCCCCTCACACTGGCTGGCTATGGATGGCCCAGTACCAAACCTGATTTGTCATCATTAGAAAAAGCTTGCTGATGCCTCTGCACTCTCCTGTCACTTGCGTGTTCCTGTATGGCATTGCTTTCCTGTCTGTCCTTCTAATGGTACAATCCTGGAATCAATCTAGAGGAATCTCAGACATTCCCCTGGATTTAGTCAAACGGTTGGAACAGGCATCTTTGACTCTGCTGTAAAGATCCTGAATGCTCCCCTCTCTATCTAATTCTAACACACAATGTTTTCTGTGATGTTCCTTTCCCAGACTGTTTTTTCCCCAGATGTGCCTGCTGGAATCTAGGGATAGTTGGCATATTCATTGGGGCCCCAGTTGAAACTCCCTCCGCAGGCAAGCTTCCTTGACCTGAGTTAACCTTAAAACAAATTGAATTCTGTCTTAGATTTACCATCGTTAATAATTTCCTTTCTCCTGCGTAGAAGGAGCGGATGAGGGGAAAGAACCACAGAAGCAGGTAGAAGGAGACAGCTGTAGTTTCATCACTCAGCTTGTGAACCACTTCTGGAAACTCCATGCCTCTAAGCCCAAGAATGCCTTCCTGGCACCTGCCTGCCTGCCAGGTATCATGTTAGCAGGGATACTTGGATCTTTATACTAATTAAGTAGGTGTAAGCCCTTCAACAGTGTGATTTTTTTTCCTCCAGAGCTTAGTGTATTGCAGCCCATGGGAACCAGCAGTGTGGTGGGCAGGTGTGTGGGGGTGGGTGGGGGGGGTGGGTGTGGGGTGGGTGTGGTATAGTTCGTGTGGGATTGCATAGTTCTCATGGGGGACGATGACGACAGCAATGACTCTGTAGTTGTTATTTAAAAACAAAAGTATTTGAAAGACTTGAGCTGGGCATGGTAGTGGCCTTTAGTCACAGCACAGGCAGAGGCAGGCTGATCTTGGTGAATTTGAGGCCAGCCAGGTCTACAAAGTGTGTTCCAGGACAGCTAGAACTTTTATACAGAGAAGTCTTATTTTGGAGCCAGTTTAGAAGATAGGAATGTAGTAGAACCGGCCATGAAAAGTGTGTTCGTTCCAAGTTGTTGTTGCCTTGGTTCTCTTATAAGGCACATTCCTGAAAGTTGGGGGACGAGGGAAGTCCCCACAGCCAAAGCGAAGAGTAGTTGCCCAGGGTCCATTGTTTTGAAGATCACTTGAGACCTGCAGCCTAAAGGGCCTATCAGAAGCCTACTCTGTCAGTGCCTCAGGCCTACAAGGGCCTTGAGGACATTTATAGAATTGGAAGTCTTAGTAAAACAGCCCAACCACAGCTGACAGGCTACACCAGTGTGTGTTGTTGGTTTGATTTGCTGTGTGTGTGTCTGTTTTTGTCCAGCTGCCTTCTTGTGTGATGATCAGAATTTGGGCTTTTGTCTCAAGGCTTTCAAGGTTTATAGTTTTTGTCAACAGATTTTCAGATGATCCTTTTCTTCCATTTAGGCCTCACTCATATTGAAGCTACTGTTAATGCACTGGTAGACATTATCCATGGCTATTGTACCTGCGAGCTGGACTGTATCAACACAGCATCCAAGATCTACATGCAGATGCTGTTGTGTCCTGTACGTATCAGCACAACCCTGGTGCCTCTGGTCAGCCTGGGAGTGTGTGGAAAATAGTCTTAATACATTGCTAACCTACTGCAGATAATATAGACTTAAAAACTGATGGGAAGGGCTGGAGAGGTGCAGAGGCTCAGTTGTTATGAACACTGATTGCTCTTCCAGAGGCCCTGGGTACAATTCCCAGAAACCACATGGCAAGTAACAACTGCCAGTAACTATGCTCCAAGGGATCTGACTCCTTCTGGCCTCCTTGGGCATTATATGCAGGTGTTACACAGACCTACACGCAAGCAAAACACCCACACACATAAAAATAAATCTTTCAAAAAAAAAAAAAAAATGGATGGGAGTAAGTAACTGCAAATACCAGTAAAAGCAGTAGAGTGAGACTGGGAAGGGGTGGTGTGGTCCTTCTTTGGTGATTTCTTCCCAGGGCTTACTCTGATGCCTGCTGTAGAATTAATGCTGAGTAAGTATTGTTTAAATGAGTGTACGAATGGCTGTGTTATTATGCCTGTTACAGAAGATAAGTGTTTAAAGTGCTGTTTATGGCATGGAGCAAAGAGGAACATGAGGGCTTGATTATGTGATGAAAAGTCAGAGCTCATTTGTAGAGAGCCAAAGTGGCCTCAGGATCAAAAGGCCTTGCAGACTGTCCCCAGCAGCTAAAAGACAGAAAGGTGGCGAATGGTCTTGCTATGCCAAGTCTGGAGAGGCAGACCTGCTTGCTCCATCCTGCTGCATTTGGCCAGGAGGATGCAGGTGAGAGTAGACAGACTTCTGCCTTGTGTAAGTGGTTGACAAGCTGGAGTTGCTGCTCATGATGATGGAATGCCAGAGCTTGACACCTTCCTTTCAAACCATAGGACCCTGCTGTGAGTTTCTCCTGCAAACAAGCTCTAATTCGAGTCCTAAGGCCCAGGAACAAACGGAGACATGTGACATTGCCTTCCTCCCCTCGAAGCAACACTCCAATGGGTAATGTGAAGTCTGGGTTTAAGTTGTACTCTGGGTGGGCCAGTGGGCCTAGAAAGAAGGTGCAGCTTTGGGATAAATGGCTCATGTTGACCAGTGGGCTTTCAGTTTTTGATTCCTTTAATATTGTTTACAGTAGCATATAAAATTGCATATAAGTAGAATAAAATAAAGCCAAAGCCATGGGAACATGTCCAGGACAGCATCTGCATTACCAGTTTCTACATGGTTAAGTGAAGATCTTCCATTTGGCCGAAACAGCCTAAAGCGATAGGAAAACCATGTAAAGACAATTTAAAAATTGATGTGACATTGAGGCAGTGGGTGTGGGGGTGAGTGTATAGACACTGAATTTGAGGCTAGCTTGGTCTGTGCAGCAAGCCCCTGTCTCAAAATCAAGAAACCGAGGTCTTACATGTAATTGTTAAAATTAACAGCAGACAATAACCATTGCTGTTGAGCGTGGTGGGGCACTTATATCCTATACCCTGTATCAGGAGGATGATGAAAGCAGAAGAGCTAAGTGCTCAAAGCTAGCCTGGCCTGTCAAGTGAAATGTGAATGCTCAGTAAGTAAAGGTCTATTGAGTCTGACAACCTGGGTTTCAGCTGATTTTGTAGGACTTATATGTTAGGAGGAATTGACTTACTGCAGTGGTCGTCTGACCTCCACACGTGAGCTGTGACACACCCCACAAAAATAAATAGTAAATGTAAAGTAATCACAGTGGCTTAACATTAAGTATATTTTATTTTTTATTTAGAACATAACTGCTTTTCATAGCATAATCTCATAAGGGCCTAGTTTGTTGCTTACAAGCATAATCCTTGTAAGACAAGACTTATTAAATATAATAATAATAGGTAGCAAATTTCACAGACTTCCTTCTTGATGTACTTGCATAACCAAGTACCACACATGTGAAAAATAGAGAAATAAGATACAATAAGTTTAGAGATAATATGGTATATTGCTGTTTTAAGTTGGAGTTAGTATAAAAAAAATCCAGTGTTAGCAGTTTGTCTCAACTTGGACTAGCTATGTCTCAGGTGCTCAGTAGCTACAGATAGCTGGTACGTAATGTAGAACAATAATGTCTTTTTTTGCAGTGCTGGAAATTAAATTAGGCTTCGTGCATGTTATACAAGCCCTCTATCATTGAACTGTATTTCCATCCCGCAGTGCATATTTTGACGAATGTACATGACTAACTTTCATGCACT
Source organism: Cricetiscus sungorus (assembly GCA_030556225.1). Lineage (NCBI taxonomy): Eukaryota > Metazoa > Chordata > Mammalia > Rodentia > Cricetidae > Cricetiscus > Cricetiscus sungorus. Next base: position 133,419,717 of record JANBXA010000734.1, read on the forward strand.
TTTCTAGAATAAGATTTCTTGTGTGAGGTGGCTAGGAGGTGGCTCAGTTGGGAAAGTGCTTGCTTTGTAAGCGTGAGGACCTGAGTCCACACCTCCAACACTGGGCAAGTGGAGATACGTGAATGCCTGGGCTGACTGGCAGCCTGTCACCCAGAGTCAATGAGTGCTGGGTTCAGTGAATGACAGGGAGGCCAACTGGTATCGACCTGGCTCCAAATACATGCATTGCACACACCCACAATGTAGGAAGTTAGTATTTTTAAGAAAGGACTTGCTTTATCAATCCAGCAAATGGAAGGCAGATCTCCATCCTTTTCTAACAGTCTGAGATCTCACCCAGGCCTCCCCCTCCTTAGTGAGCTTTCCTTAGCCTTCCTCCAGACAAGGAATCCGGCAGGACCTGTCACAATGGCCTCAGTTTCTAGTCTATAGCTTGAGATTTCAATCCTGGTTTTGGTTTTTCTCTATCTTATAAACCTGTTTGTAGAACGAAGTCTAGGCTGCAGTGACATGGATACTGATGCTCTCTTGAGTCCTTTTCCTGTCCTGTCAAAGTTTTGTCTTCTGAGAATGGAGCCTGTAGGGGCTGTGGATGTCCAATTTCTCTGTTTTGAAATGTTAAGTTTTTGATCCTTTCTGGGCTGTAACAGTCTTTTCCTTTTTTGTGGGGGAGGGGCTGTTATTTCTAGCTACCATCTTCTCCAGACCCTGATAGTTGCAAGGAAGAAGAAAAGTAGGCCTCTAGTGGAGTGTCTACAAGTTTGTCCTCTCAAGTACAGAGTGACATCTGGTGCTTCTTTAGGCTCATTTGCTATATGACCAAATCACATTATATTGTCAAGGAGCAAGTGCCTTTTTAAATGACTGGAATTTCTTTGACTCAGGAGACAAGGATGATGACGATGATGATGATGCTGATGAGAAAATGCAGTCATCGGGCATCCCCGATGGTGGTCACATCCGTCAGGAAAGCCAGGAGCAGAGTGAGGTGGATCATGGAGATTTTGAGATGGTGGTGAGTCCGGTAGCAGGAGAGGGGAGGAGGTAGCCTCCAGCTCTCCTCTGGTTCCTACTCAACAGCCTTACCCTGTGCTATGGGACACTGATAGAGTTTTCTCTCTGCAGTCTGAGTCGATGGTCCTGGAAACAGCTGAAAATGTCAACAATGGCAACCCCTCACCCCTGGAGGCCCTTTTGGCAGGGGCCGAGGGCTTTCCTCCCATGCTGGACATCCCACCTGATGCAGATGACGAGACCATGGTTGAACTAGCCATTGCCTTGAGCCTGCAGCAGGACCAGCAAGGTAGAAGGCAATGCAGGAACATAGCAACCTCGCATAGGAAAGAGGGCATGGCAGTTACTGATACCCTGCTGACTTAGCTTGTCCCCTATTGGGGGAGAGGTTGATCTGGGTGAGAGCTGCTCAGAGGTACAGGTGGAGAGTGAGGGATGGCTTTGACAGTTCAAGGCTGGAAACCAGTCTCATAGTTACTGCTGGTTTGATTTTTTGGATGGCTACCTCTTGAATCTGTAACTGAACTTGGTGGGTGGGTGGACAGCAATGGCCAGAGGGGTCATGTCCTGGTGTTCAGACTCCTGAGGACAGCAGATGGCCAAAGCAGTGCTGTGCCTGGGGCTGAGGGGATGCTGTGCTCACTCTCCACTTGTTTCCCAGGCAGCAGCAGCAGTGCCCTGGGCCTGCAGAGCCTGGGACTGTCCGGCCAGGCACCCAGCTCTTCCTCTCTGGACGCAGGAACCCTCTCTGACACCACAGCATCAGGTAACTGTCCACAGCAAGGAGCTTGGCTCAGGGCCCCAAGACCCTGCAGTCCTGTTCAATGCTGTGAGAGTGTGACGGGCAGCTGCTTTGACAGGCCATCCTGGACTTCCTGCTTCTGCCTCAGCTTTAGCCATGTGCTGTGGAAAGCAGAGTGCTGTAGCTTGGCATCAGCGCTTGTGGCCCCGCTTCCTCACACTTTGCATGCTGCCTGGCTTTGCTGATACCTGGGAGAGGCCCAGGGAGCATCATGTGGCTTTACAGTTCTTCTAGAGTTCTAACCTGTTAGAGAGTATGGAAAGAGACAAGAAATAAAGCTAAACTTTGAGCTCTTGGCCTTCATTTGCAAATGCATTAAAGCCAGAAGCAGCCAGCAGTGACTTGTGAGCTTGGGAGAGAGAGGATTTGTTAGTTAATTTGGTCTCTGGGAAACCTTCACTTACATTGTCTTTGTTTTGAGTCTCTTTCCTAGCCTGGTAAAATTCCAGGTGGAGAGTTGGACCAAACTGTGGGTGGCAGCAGCACGTGGAAGAGATCCTTTGAAAATCAACCCAGATATGGAAGGGATGGACACTTGTTCAGACTGCTGCTTCCCGCATTTGCTTATTTTCTTTTGGGAAGGCTAGTCTGCTTAGATTTCAAAACACACAAAACCAAACCCCCCAGAAAAAGAGTGGCTGTCCCTGCCTGCTATCATGGCTTTCTGCTTCTCTGAGGTCTCTTCAGTTACTGTCACTTCAGCCTTCAAGGTCATGGTCGTGGTGGTGTTGTGCTGGTTATGTCTGTCATGCTCTCTGGCTGTCTTGGCTTTCCTCCCCTGTGTATCTCATCCAGCATTTTCCTCCTGTCTCAGCTCAGCCCTGATCCTGGATGCTGTGGCTGTCTCTGGGGAATTTCCTTGCTTCATTATTAGCATCTGATGAGGATGATGAAGAGGTGTGAAATTTTCTAATGAGCTCTCCTCTGGGCCATTTGATTAAAAAAAAAAAAAAAAAAAGACAAAAACAGTCAACTCGAGCTCATGACAAGTGATTTCATAATAGCAGATGGATTGCTGAACAAACCTCATTGAATTCTGTGCTCTGAATGGCAATGGCTAGTTTGGATCTCAGAAGGTGTCAGTAACACCTAGACAATGGTGACCATGAAGCATTTAAGCTAGAAAACTCATTGTCCGTGTCACAGAATCTTACTGAATCTGCACATACTGTAAGGGTGAAGGAAATGCCCAGTGCACTGGGCTTTCCTTTCTGTCTGAGTGCTGTTGGCAGTGCACCCTGTAGAGTGTCTGTCCCCTTTGTCGATTAATCGGCACAGCAGGACTCCTTTTTTTCCTCCAACCTCAGGACACTCAAACTGCCTTGTGTCCTGTGCAGTGTGCTGTGATGCTTTAGCCCCAGGGAGGGGTTTGTACCTGTAACAGCTCTCGTTACTCTCTCAGCTCCAGCCTCAGATGATGAGGGCAGCACTGCAGCAACCGATGGCTCCACCCTGCGGACCTCGCCCGCCGACCATGGCGGGAGTGTGGGCTCAGAGAGTGGGGGAAGTGCGGTGGACTCTGTGGCTGGCGAGCACAGTGGTAATGTGCCCGGGTGTCTTGGTCTCTTTGGGCTGGGGGATGGTGGACAAGGTAGTAATCCCTACCTGGTCGTGTGATGCTTTCTGCAGAGAGAAGTTGTGGGGACTCAGAGTCTGGTGGGTTTATTTGACCTCAGCCATGGAATGTCAGGTGTCCTGTGACTGAAGCTCAGATTCAGTAGCTGATGTGGAAACATTTTACAGTGCCTTCCAATTGTCTTAGTTCAAAAAGAACAGTTATATTTATAGCCCTAAACGGCAATTAAAATGATTGTGTATGGTTTTTACTACCTACCTCCTAAGGGAATTCACTATTAATATTAAGCAAGCCAATCCCCCGCTACACCTACAGTGAGGTTTGCACATGCTAGCATTTTCTTAGCTGAGGCCAAGGACAATTGTGTAGGTCGCACAGGCAAAGACTAAAAGGGTACAGTGGGGCCAGACCACACCAAGGTTCTGCTATACTTCATGCAGCTCAAAACTGTTGAAACCTAACTTTTTTTCCATCATGGCCAACTGTGGAAATTGATGTGTACTTCTAAAACCATTTCCCTCCAGTGTCTGGCCGGAGCAGTGCGTATGGTGATGCCACAGCTGAGGGGCATCCAGCTGGACCAGGGAGTGTCAGCTCAAGCACAGGGGCCATCAGCACCACCACTGGGCACCAGGAGGGAGACGGCTCTGAGGGAGAAGGTGAAGGGGAAGCTGAAGGAGATGTACACACTAGCAACAGGTCAGGACCAGCCTGTCACTGTCACCAGGCCTGCTTTTCTGAGCATTCAGAACTGGGAGATGGAGTGGTGGGTGCTAAGAGTGTGGTTTCCCGGACATTAAAGGAAATGAAAGTGTCCAGTTTCCTCCCAGGCACTGCTGACTTGAGAATGCTGTGGCCCTCAGCATGCTTTGGGGGTTGGACTGTGCTGCTTTGGCTAATGTCTGGCTGGAGCAGCTTTTGAGGGCTTGCGGAAGGCATTCAGCTGGGGGTGTTCTGTGTAATACTGTACTTCTTTCTCAGCATAAGTCAAAATTCCTACAGCTGTTTAAGGGTTTGGGTTGTCGTGATCTGTCTTACTGTACTTACGCTGTGGGGATGCCTTGGTCATAAGTTAACTAGCTTGGTTTGCTAGTATTTGATAAAGTCTGGAATTTTCCTTTAGAGTGTCTTTGTCATAATGCTATTTTGGTCTCATAAAATGAGTCAGGACACACTTCAGTTTTCCCCCCCTCCCTCCCCACTGGAAGAGTTTGCATAAGATTTATTTCACCAATTTTTAGAAAGGTTCACCAGTAAAGGTTGATCTGGATCTGGAGTATCCTTGAGAAAAGACTTTTTTTAAAAATACAGAATCATTTTTTTGTGTGATAGAGAATTCTGTTTCTTTGGTTTTTTTTTTTTTGTTTGTTTGTTTTTTTTTTTTTTTTGAGGCAGGGTTTATCTGTGTAACCCTGGCTGTCCTAGAACTAGCTCTGTAGACCAGGCTAACCTAGAACTCACAGAGATCTGCCTGCCTCTGCCTCTCTAGTGCTTGGAATTAGAGGCATGCACCACCATTGCCTGCCTGTTTCTATTTATGAATCAGTTTAGGCATTTTTGTGTTTTATATAGAATCTGTTCATTATGTTAAAGCTGTCAGTTGGAGGAATAAAGATGTCTATAATACTTTAATAGTAACTATCATTATTGTTTTGCTCTGGTAAGAAAGGATCTCTCTAAGTACTCAGAGCTGATGATCTGGAACTCACTCAAGAGTCCAGGCTGGTCTTTAACTCAGATTCTCCTGCCTCTGTCTCCTGGGTGCTGGGATGGATTGATTACAGGGATGTGTTATTGTGCCCGGCCTTAGTCACTCAGCACACTAGGTTTACTCCTAAGTATCCAGCTCCTTGTTGGCCCCAGTGCGGGAGGCAGGAGCTGTACCCAGCTGGGTCTTGTTTGTACCCCACTTCATGTTCCCTGGACACCCTTGGCCTTTCAGGCTACACATGGTTCGTCTGATGCTGTTGGAGAGATTACTGCAGACACTGCCGCAGTTACGAAACGTTGGAGGTGTCCGAGCCATCCCATACATGCAGGTATCCCTCAGTTCTCCTGGATCAACTGCATTACAGTCAGGCTACCTTGGGACATTGCACTTCTTTTTCAGAGGCCTCAGAGGCTGGTGTTAAAGTCACAGAAGGATGGAGTGCAGCCTGAGCTGCAAGTTGAAGCCCTTCAGGTTATAGCTGTGGTTAGGGGATGCCCAGAGTCATCCAGCTAGATAATTGACAGAGCTAGAGCACAAGGCTTCTCTTGACACACAATCTGTGTTGTCTCTCTGTCCTAAGTACAGCAGTACACGCTCTGTTCTTTAATTCTCAGATAGCACAATGTCATCTTTCAAACCACTTGGATTGGCATGTTACTCATTATTTTTATAAAATTTATGTTAAGTCTTTTCAACAATGCCCCAAATGGCACAGTCAAAATTTGATTTTTATAACCCTGGGCACTTAAATGAGGGCAGACCTGGAATCTGGAATGCCCTCCTGCATCTGAGGCTGGGCAGAGAAGTCAGCAAGGTCAGGATTGCTTTGTGACACACATGCTCAGCCATTCCGCCTTAGGAAATTGACTCTCTGTGTTCATTCTCTGCCTGCTAGGTCATTCTGATGCTCACAACAGATCTGGATGGAGAAGATGAGAAAGACAAGGGGGCCCTGGACAACTTGCTCTCCCAGCTCATTGCTGAACTTGGCATGGACAAAAAGGTAAAACTCAAAAGGTGTGCCACGTAGAAAGCAGGGATTAGTCATTCTCAACTTCCTTTGCATTCTAGTTTTATTTCTGGTGCTGTGACAAAAGCAGTATTAAGGGAGAATGGGTTTATTCAGTTTACTGATCAGGTTATAGTCCATCACTGCAGGAAAGTCAGGGTGGGAACTTGAAGTGGCTGGTCATATCCAAAAGCAGGGGACAGAGTAAATGGACACATGCTGGTGGTACTCAGCTAGCTTTCTCTGTATCTCTCTCTCTCTCTCTCTCTCACACACACACACACACACATGCACGCACACACACACACACACATGCACGCACGCACGCACGCACAGACACACACACACTCACACACCACTCAGCTAGCTTTCTCTGTATCTATATCACACAGACACAAACACACACACACACACCACACACACACACACACACACATACACACACACACACACACACACACACACCCTGCACAGGGTTTCTCTGCATAGCCCTGGCTTTCTGTAGGCCAAGCAGGCCTCTAACTCAAAAAATCCACCTGCCTGTGCCTCCCTGCTGGTATTAAAGGAATGCACTATCACCGCCCAGCTGCTTTCTCATGTCTTCTATAGTCCTGAGCACAGAATTGTGCTTGATACCAACTTTCAGCCTAGGTTTTCCTACATCAGACATTCGTACGGGACAGCTTGATCCATAAGTCTCTTATTAAGACTCTTCCCAGGTTAGTCTAGATTATGTCAGGTTGGCAGCGAGAGTAACCATCAAAAGGAGTAACTGCTCACTATAGCCTCTAGTCCAGGGGGCTCAAAATGAAAGCATTAAGTTTGTTGTTCAGATCTTCCCATGGCCTCTGAGTACATCGACCTCTATTGCCCTCGGTGTGGGGGAATCCCATAGGAGCTTAGAGGAAGCATAGGCGTCTGGGCTTCTGTTTCTGCCTACAGGATGTCTCCAAGAAAAACGAGCGCAGTGCCTTGAATGAAGTCCATTTGGTCGTAATGAGACTCCTGAGTGTCTTCATGTCCCGCACCAAGTCTGGATCCAAGTCTTCCATCTGTGAGGTATTTGTGCTTTGAGCTTATGGGTTGGGGGCAAGGTAAGAGGATGGAGTGGTTACTGCAGGGCTGAGGGCAGAGTGCCAGTCCTCTGCTGATCTTTGTCACCTAGGGAAGTATGTCCTCTTTAGGAGCAGAACTTCTCCCCCTTTCAGAGTTGCTTCCAACAATCCCTCCAATGGAGGGGTTAAAGGGCTTGGAGGTTCCACTGTTCTGCAAAGCACAGAGTAGCTAAGAGGATTCCCAGTGTCTGTTGCTATAAGGTATGGTAATAGAGCAGAGAGAAAGCCAAGTGTGTGTGGTGAAAGGAGATTAGCACAAAGCAGAGATGGTGGAAATCGAGGCTGAACTGCATCCAATCTTAATGAGCTTATGAGCTGTGGGGTTTGCTGGGATTTTCAAGGCTCTCCTAATGGTTTTATGTACAGTAGCTTTGCTCCTTCCTGCTTCCTATGCATGCCATCACTCACTCCATCTCCTTTGGAGCCTGGTTTTCTGGGAGAGCCCCTACTGGGAGAGTGAGGTTCCCCAGAAGGACCTAGAATGGAACTTCTTTGTCTCCTTCACATGAGCTGCTGTTTGCTTTGCTTCACAGGGTGGGCAAAGTCTAGCTCTGGAGGGAGAGGTGACCATGGCTTCACCTCCCTGGCCCAGAGGTATAGTAAGGTCAGGTTGAGAACTAGCATTTGTTTTCTCCTCATGGAGTTGTTGAAAGAGCTGGGAAGAGTGATTGAGCCAGCTGAGAAACTTGTAATGCAGTAGACTGGTGAGTGCATGTCTATAAGGACTGACCCTGAGACTGCTGTGAGGTGAATGTGTTGCCTGCTTGACGAGGATTCAGTTTTTCTAACAATTCTGTGTGTGTTCTCCCTTTCAGTCATCTTCCCTCATCTCTAGTGCCACAGCAGCAGCCCTGCTGAGCTCAGGGGCTGTGGACTATTGTCTGCATGTGCTCAAGTCTCTGCTGGAATACTGGAAGAGCCAGCAGAATGATGAGGAGCCTGTGGCCACCAGCCAGTTGCTGAAACCACACACGACATCATCCCCACCAGACATGAGCCCATTCTTTCTCCGCCAGTATGTGAAGGTGAGGGCTCTCCTCAGAACTGTGTGACCTGTCCTCTACAAGTAAAGCTAGGAAGACCTAGCATTAGGAGCCACGCAGGGAGGTGGGTTCTAATCTCAGAATGACAACAGATGGTCAGTCCTCCCAGCATATTACGGGGGTAGGGGAGGGTGTGGGGGGGTTCTGATTCCTGCCACCTTTTGTAAGCTGAGCAAGCAAGTGGAATAAGTCTCTTCATTTCATACAAAGCTTCTTGGGATAATGTGAGGGTGTAACATGAGACACCGTGACAGCAGCAGCAATGGGTTATGGTCTCATTTGTGTGTCACATATTCTACAATAGCTCAAAAGAGGCTCATAAACATGCTAGTATGATGGGCCTCTGGTTAGATGAGCCCAGGTAAAAGAAAATCTCATGGAATCTTGTTTACCAGTCAGGAAGCATAGAGAAATTCTACCCTGCCTCAGTGGCCTCAGCTATACCTGGAGAATAAGGATGAAAATCCTACCTCCCTCACGGGATCATGAGTACTGCCAGCTTAATATTATAAAGGACTTAGTACATGGCATCCACCAGGACATTATCCATAAAGTTACACTTTACTCTCCTTGAGTCCAGTTACTGGAGCCGGGAGAGTAGACCAGCTGCCTGCTTTGAGTAGGCAGGGATATGATAAGCAAAAAATGTCAGTCTGACCATGTAAGATAGTTTTGTATAACTTACATATATTAAATTTATTTTATGTGTATAGGTTTTTTACCTGCATGTGTGTCTGTACCATTTTCATGCCTGGTGCCCATGGGGGACAGAAGAGAACCTGGGACTGGAGTTATAGATGGTTATGAGCTGCCATGTAGGTGCTGGGAATTGAGCATGGGCCCTCTGGAAAGCAGCCAGTATTTTTAATCATTGAGCAGCTGTCTCTCCAGGTCTATAATAAATGTATTGGGGCCTAAAGAGATGGCCCAGCAGTGAAGAGCACTTGCTGCTCTTCCAGGGCATGAGTTGCGTTCCCAATCCCAGCACCCACATCAGGCTACTTACAGTCACCTGTGTGACTTACAGGTCCCAGAGACCCAGTACCCTATTCTAGCCTCTGTGACATTTACACAGACATACAATTTTTAAAAATAAGTTGGTTTTTTGTTGTTTGTATTTGGAGACTGGAGAAGTGGCTCACAGGTTAAGAACACTTGTTCTTACAGAGGACCTGGGTTCGATTCCTGCCATCCACATAGTGGTTTACAACCATCTATAATCTTGTTCCAGGGGATCTAACAGGCATACATGCTTTACACATATATGTATGCACGCAACACATTCATACACAAAATAAATAAATCTAAGTAAAAAAATTTGTAACAATTGAAAAAATATGTATGGGTATGTACTGGTATACCCGAGCATGGGCTTACATTTCCCCTCTTCCCCCACCCTCTCCCTCTCCCTCTCCCTCTCCCTCTCCCTCTCCCTCTCCCTCTCCCTCTCCCTCTCCCTCTCCCTCTCCCTCCCACCTCTGCCCTTGCCTCCTTCCCTCCCCTCCCCTCCCTTCCCCTCCCTTCCGCTTCTTTCCCCTTCCTTCCCCTTCCCTCTCCGTCTCCTTGTATATGTGTAGAGGTTAGAGAACTTTTGAAAGCCAGTTTGCTTTCCATCATGTTGCCCCAAGGGATCAAATTGAGGCCATCAGGCTCCGTGGCAGGTACCTTTACTTACTGAGCCATCTTGTACAAATGCCAGAGCGTCTAAGGACTGTATGCTCTATCTCCACTGTCATGCTTGTGTGACCTAAGGCTCCAGCTTTGAAAGGCATCTTAATGTTTAGTGGTTAACAAGCCTTCTTCATGGTGTGAGCATGGAAGAATGGTGAGCCCAGGTTCTTACGAGGATGTTCTTCTAAGGGTCATGCTGCTGACGTCTTTGAAGCCTATACCCAGCTGCTCACAGAAATGGTCCTGAGGCTTCCCTACCAAATCAAAAAGATCGCAGACACCAGCTCTCGCATCCCTCCTCCTGTCTTTGATCACTCCTGGTTCTACTTTCTCTCTGAGGTGAGTGAAGCCCTGAGCAGTGTCCTGTTCCAAGAGAGCTAAGTTCCACTTTCCCTTTGTAGACTGGCTCTTCCTGTTCCTCACTCAGCATTCTGTGCAGGCCCTTCCACTCACTTAGGTCGTGCTCTTGCCCATGTGCATGGAGGCAGGTGTTGGCTCTTGATTCTGTGTCTATGTAGTAAATGTCCCTGTAGTCTTTCGGGTCAGTCAGGGAGACAGCACACGCTACCTCCCATCCCTTGTTGATACAATGAAGAGACTGGTGACTAGTGAAATAGTTCATGGAGAAACAAGGAGACAGAAAGGGAGCACTGTGGCATACAGACATTCGCCAGCAGCTCTAGCAGGAACCGGAAGTTCAGCATCTGCTCACGGCTCTGGGGAGGGAGTGCTGCTCCTGGTTCGTGGCGCTTTCGGGAGATGCGTTATTATAGACTGACTAGGTTTGGAGGATGTCCAATGTCAGAAGCCCTCTAGCACTTCTGTGAACAGCTGTTGCTGGGTCTTGGATAGCAAGGGGCTGAGCCAGCCCATGCCTCCTACCTTCAGCTTCCCTAGGGCTCCCCAGCTGCAGACACTAAGAAGGAGGGTGCCAGCACCAAGGGGCAGTTGAGGTTGCCCAGTTCTAGGCAGGCCTCACAGCACAGTATGGTGATATGGTTTGGAGCTGAGATGATAGTTTATCAGTACATTAACCCAAGACCAACTCTGGGAAGACGCTGAGGCCCACTCAGCAGTGCGTGCTGTGCCTCCCTGCCTTTTCTCCACTCCCTTACCTGAGAAGTAGAGTGGCATGTTTCACTCTGGCCTGGTGCCGAGACCAGCTTCTGTGTAGGCTCCTTGGTGTTTGAGAATAGGAACATGAGTATTTGATTGTCCCCTGTCCCAGGTAAAACTTTCCTTTCTGTGTTACTTCCTCTTGCTTCATTTAAGGAATTCTTAAGTTCCTCAGAGGTCAGTATGGCTGGGAGTTGACCCACTTGGCCATTGATAATGTATCTTGCACCCACACATACAAACAATTAGATATATACACCAAAAAAAATGATATCTGCTCTGAGTATTTACAGACTTTTCTTGCCAGCATTCCCTGAGTAGCTTTTACACCATGGGAGATATTTGAGTAATCTGGAGATCATTTAATGCAAGAAAGGTAGGGGTGTGTGTGTGTGTGTGTGTGTGTGTGTGTGTGTGTGTGTGTGTGTGTGTGTGTGTGTGTGTGTAGATTGTCTGCAAATACACTCTTTTACATAAGGAATTAGCATCCCAAAGCCTCTGTGGGAATCTCCACCCAGTTCCCTGTGGCTGACTGTGGCTTGGCTTGTATTCTCTTATGTTTTCAGTAAGTTTTGTTTTAACAAACAGGGTGTTGTAGCCACAGGTAGTGCTTACAGTACTTGAATCATTAATTGTGTTGTTTACTCCTCAAGTACCTAATGATCCAGCAGACCCCTTTCGTGCGCCGACAAGTCCGAAAACTTCTGCTCTTCATCTGTGGCTCAAAGGAGAAGTACCGACAGCTCCGAGATCTGCACACCTTGGACTCCCATGTGCGTGGGATCAAGAAGCTGCTGGAAGAGCAGGGCATCTTCCTCCGGGCCAGTGTGGTTACAGCCAGTTCTGGCTCCGCTTTGCAGTATGACACGCTCATCAGCCTGGTACGTGGGTTGGGATGATATAGGGCTTGGGGTGGGCATGTGATAAGGCTCAGCCAAGGAGACAGTAGCAGGGGGCAGTGCAGGGATTTAAATATTTCAGAGAATGTCTTGTCTAGAGTCAAATGCCAGGTAGATCACTGACATTGAGTAGTTGACTTTAGGTTTACAGGGTTTCCTCACCTGTGAAGTGGGTGCGTTGAACATATTAGCATCATTTGTTCACATAGGTTCAGCCTGAGATTGGTACACCTCGGGGTGTTGTCCTTAAGTACTAAAGAAGTGATGGGTTTAGTATAAATATGTTCTGCTGCCTTACGAGAGACTGAACTTGAGAGAGTAAATGGAGTGTTTTTCATTTGAGCATCTCATCTTTGGTGTTAAGGACAACCTAGCTTCCTCATTCAGTGTCCTTGTTGTTGTAGTGGAAATAGGGAAGTGACTTGTAGCTTCTCAAGCTGTGGCCTGCCTTTGCCCTAGTAACTAGCCTGAAACTTCCCTGGGCAGGAGGGTTAGGGTTGGTAGATGAAAGCAGACCACGGGCATCGTCTGTAGGCTGCAGGAGTGTGCGGGCCCTGCTCCCAGGTCTACCAGCCAACCCAGAGGAAACCTGTCTCACATGGAAAACCAGGGTTACTCTGTGGTCCCAAGCCAAGACCAGCAGATGCAGTAGCTAGTGTTATTTCATAGCCTGATGGCATCCATCACTCACCTGTGTTTGGCTCTTGTTTCAGATGGAGCACCTGAAGGCCTGTGCAGAGATTGCTGCCCAGCGAACCATCAACTGGCAGAAGTTCTGCATTAAAGATGACTGTAAGCCATCCTCCCTGGGTTGCCACTGTTCATCTCTGCAGAGACCATCTGTAGAGAACTCTGTATTAAACTGTGAGCTGGGCTGGAGATAGAGCCGTTAACAGAACACAAGCCAGAACTTCAGCGATGAAGGTTGCTTGTCAAAATGTGGGTGGCTACAGGAGTGGCTGACTTCCAGCCTGTAGCACTAGAGTCTCAGAGAATCCAGGAATGTAGATCTTGTTACTTGAAGCAGTAGGGGCTGGATCCCCTCTGTGTGTGTAGTCACCCCATCCCTTTGCGATCACTCAACTGCTTCTGGTAGCATCTAGCAGAGAGAACTTGAGGAGAAAGCCTCGTCCCAATCACAGTCGCTGTCACTCCTGTTGTAAGTAGTGCACTCATTCCAGAACTGATTCCACCTTTCTCCTCACAGCTGTCCTGTACTTCCTCCTGCAAGTGAGTTTCCTGGTGGACGAGGGAGTGTCCCCTGTGCTGCTGCAACTGCTCTCCTGTGCCCTGTGTGGCAGCAAAGTCCTCGCAGCCCTGGCGGCCTCCACGGGGTCCTCCAGTGTGGCTTCCTCCTCAGCCCCTGCTGCGGCCAGTTCTGGACAAGCCGCAACTCAGTCCAAATCTTCGACCAAAAAGAGCAAGAAAGAAGAAAAGGAAAAAGAGAGAGAAGGTAAGAGTCTGTGTGCTCCTGTGACAGGTACCCCCAGAGTACATTGTTGAATTGCAGATTCTGGAGGGTTTTTATCCTGCTTTGTCCAAATGCTCTCTGGTGTCTTATGTTCACATGTTCTATCATGGTGAAAGGGTCACCTTAACTGTGACTCTGTGTGCCAAGTGATAGAAACAGGAAAGGACAGGGTACCCTGAACGTTGTCAGTACTAAAACTGCATAATCCTTTGCACGTGCTGAGCACCTGTCTGTTGGCCAGCCCTCCCCTTTGTTCTCCACTTTTCATGGTCCTCGAAGACCTGAGATAGGTGATCAGCAAGGGAAAGAAACAGTGAATTACCTTGAGTGAGTACAGAGCAGCTCTCACTATTGAGACACCAAACTTTTTCAGGGACATTCCTCCACTGTAGCTGTTGACTCAGTGCCATGCTTCCTAGCCAGTGTGTGTGTGGGGTGGCGGGGTGGGGCTGCTGTATGCCAGCCAGGTAGGGCCAAACCATTTGTCCCCAAAATAACTTGAAATCATTTGGCAAATTCCAACCATTTAGTAGACAGTTTTAGAACAGGTAGATTTCTTTCCTTTCTGTAAGTTGTAAGCCCTGAACCCCTGTGTGAGTTGGTCCTGCCCTGGTGTTGCAGGTGAGAGCTCAGGCAGCCAAGAGGACCAGCTGTGCACGGCTCTGGTGAACCAGCTGAATAGATTTGCAGACAAGGAGACTCTGATCCAGTTTCTGCGCTGTTTCCTGTTGGAGTCCAACTCTTCCTCAGTGCGTTGGCAGGCCCACTGCCTGACACTGCACATCTACAGGTGGGCCAAGGCTGGCTCTAGGACTGGCACTATGGTAGCTCTGAGTTCAGGCTGCATACTTGTGGTCACTGTGTCAGTACCTGCTGATCTCAGGCCCCAGAGGTCACTTTGTTGAACTATCTGCTTTGTAGCTAACAAGCTAATGTCCTTGGTGGGAGACAGTTTCCACCCAGAGGATTGTGGTCAGAAGCTCCTATGACAGTTAGCGAAAGAAAGCTCAGCTTGTGCTCTGGAATAAGATTGGATGAAGCTAGTAGATTGATGGTGCCACATCTGCTAGGATTGTCAGGAGCCACAAGACCCTGACAGCCTGACCCACGATTGTATGTGGGACAAGACCGGGTACAAGCACAGGGTTTAGACCTTGGTGGATAGTGAGAGGCCTCACTCATGGCTGCCTGCTAATCAGAGCTGTTTTTTACCTATAGAAACTCCAACAAGGCTCAGCAGGAGCTCTTGCTAGATCTCATGTGGTCTATCTGGCCAGAACTCCCAGCGTATGGTCGTAAGGCTGCCCAGTTTGTGGATCTACTAGGCTATTTCTCCTTGAAAACTGCACAGACAGAGAAGAAGGTAAGAGAGAAGCTCGTGAGTGAAGAATAGTATTATGGCCATCTAGACAGTGTCCACACGTGGAATCTCTTTTGAATCTGTACGGTGTAACATTTGTTACTGTTGAATAATTTACCTTTCTCCAGTCTAAATGCCACATAGATGGCATGCACAGCAAGTGGCTGGCTAAGAAGAGAAGTAAGTCACACGGGGAGGGAAAGGTAGAAGAGCTGGGAGGCCTGCCTGGAAACCAGGAGTGCCACGCAACTGGAAAGCCATTTGCTGACTTCTTCCTAAGAGCCAGTTTATCTTTTCTCCAGATGGCAAAGGCTGCCTAGTTGCAAAAGAGTGTGGATATTTGTGAGGAAGGTTGACTCTGTTAACAAATTGGGAGTTAGAACCAGCAGCCAGAAATACTGAGCAAGCCTTTTTCCAATAGGATTTAGATTTTAAAATGTCTTTCATAATTGGATGGATGGATGGATGGATGGATGGATGGATGGATGGATGGATGGATGGATGGCTGGCTGGCTGGATGGATGTGTGATTTTGGGAGGTACGTGTGAATGCCGTGGCGTACATGTGGATGTCAGAGGACAGCTTGCTGGCTGTTATCAGTTCTTTCCTATTAAATGGGTCTTGAGAATCAAACTCAAGGTCACTAGGTTTGGTGGAAACAGTTCTACCCCAGAGACATCTTGCAAGCTCAGTGTGTTTCTTTCCCGAACTCTGTTTCAGTTGAAGGAGTATTCACAGAAAGCCGTGGAGATTCTGAGGACTCAAAACCACATTCTCACCAACCATCCCAACTCCAACATTTATAAGTGAGTCCTGTTTGCTTGCAGCCATTTTGAAGAGCAATCAGTTTGTTTGCTTATTGGAAATGCTTGTGTATGAACTGAGTGCCGCTTAAGGTGTGCTCTCCCCAGCTACTTGACCTGACCCATCTTGTCAGCCTCAGAGAAACTTAACTTATGTTGGTTTAGTAATGACTGTTTTTAAGTGTGCATTTATGTACGAAATGTGTCTTTGTTCTCATGTGTGGACACATTTGTACAGTGTATAGAGTTCCAGCGCTCTAAGTTGCTCTCCATCTTACTTGAGGGCAGGGCCTCTCAGTTGAGCCGAGAACTTGCTGACATGGATAGACTGGCCAGCTTGCTTTAGATCCTTTGTCCCTGCTCCTCAAGTGTTGGAATTGTAGACAAGCTGCCATATACCACACCTGGCATGGATGTGGGGTCTGGGGATCTGAGCTCAGGCCCTCATGCTTACATGTCAAGTACCATGTCCGCTGAACCATTTCCCTGGCTCCTTAGGTAGTGAGTTTTAGAAAACAGATTTATTGAGTATAATTTATGTAGCACAAGCACTTTTTAAATATATTTTAAGAATTTTTTTTTTTTAATAGTAGATTTAATCATGACTCTTCTGAGTGAGATTTTAATTCCTTTCTGGATTCAGACATGAGCTTAGAAGTGGGAAACGCCCTAGGTCGATAAGTTGACCTTTTTTTCCCTGTGCCTCCTAAGCCCTTCTGAGCTGTAGTCCCTTCCTTCCCCTCACAGGGGATGGGGGGTGGGGATGGCTTTGGCATGGTCCTGGAAGGAAGCTGCTGATGCTGAAACTGTTTTCTTCCCTAGCACCTTGTCTGGCTTAGTGGAGTTTGATGGCTATTACCTGGAGAGTGACCCCTGCCTGGTGTGTAACAATCCTGAGGTGCCGTTTTGTGTAAGTAATACTTCGAGCAGGACAGTATGGAAGTCTTCTTGCTCCATGGTCTCCGTTTTCAAAGGCTGGTTACTATCACCTTGCTGAGAGGAAGGGGGTTCCTCTCAGCTTGCTGCCTGGCACTGTGGATTCTTACACTTGCTACCTTGAGTAGAAACTTCATCTGTGGGTGGAGAAGGGGTTATGTTGATATGATCAACTTTGAAGAAGGTAGATGGTCTAATGTTTTTTGTGCACTTTTGTATTTAGTATATCAAGCTGTCGTCCATTAAAGTAGACACGCGGTACACCACCACCCAGCAAGTTGTAAAGCTCATTGGCAGTCATACCATCAGCAAGGTGACAGTGAAAATTGGAGACCTGAAGCGGACCAAGATGGTGCGGACTATCAACCTGTACTACAACAACCGAACTGTACAGGCCATTGTGGAGTTAAAAAACAAGTACGGGCTTTGCAAGCATCACCTGGTGCAACTATGTCCCGAGGGCTGCAGAGCAGACATGCCCAGAGGCTCTGCGTCATCTCAGCCGTAACAGTGTTGACAGAGGGACAGCAGTAAGGCCGCAGCTTCTGAGGCTGTTGGCAGCAATGAGTTTAAAGGCATTGAAAGTGGCTTCCTTAGGGAGCAATGAAAGTTCCTCAGAGCCTGCCCGGGGCGGGGGCATTGAAAAGGGGGCTCCAGGTTCTCTTGCCTAACGGAAGAAAACCTTGTGCATTGAAACATAGTTGGCTATTTTGGGTAAGGCAGCCATGCATGTCACAGGCCTATGGTTCCGTTGGCTCCCCAGGGACCAGGCACTTTGTTCAAATCTCGGGTGTTACAGCTGAATAGAGGTAGATGTGGCTGTTCTATTAAGGCTCAAGTGCTGCTGTGCACACAAAAGGAGAAGGCAGCTCACAGTAACCAGTGGCTCAGGTCATTGCCTAGAGTCTGCTCTTGGAGAAGTCCTTTGCCTTGGAAGGGCCAATGCCTGTGAGGGTAGGCTCTCCCCCAGAGAGTGAGCACAGCCGCTGGTAATGGTTTCAGGGCTGCCACTGAATGCTGGATAGACAATTGGTATGCTCTTCCCAGGGGAAGACGGTTTCTCCTGCTCTCAACATTGCTTACTTGCCTGTAGTTCTACTACAGCTGAGGCCTAGTGAGTGTTCTCCCATCCACATTAGCATGTCTGTTGCTATTCATGTAGTGTTTAGGCAGCTGTGTTAGTGTAGCTTCTCTGATGTGTCTAAGAGATCCAGTTTCACAGCAAACTTCTGTTCCTCTGGCTCTTAGGATCCTTCTGAAATGATCCCGAGCCTTAGGTGCGGGGTGTGTATTGTAGATGTATCATCAGCTGGGGCTGGGCTCCACAACTCTGCACTTTGCTCCATTGTGCTCGTTTGTACTGATCTCTGTCTGTACAAAGAGAAGTCTCCTTGATGGTGGCACAAGGACTGCACGTACCTGCCTACCCTGGAGAAGGGTCTGCCTTACACTTTTTTCAGAGGAAACCATAAAGGAAATTCTTTTTCTGGGAGTAGGCACTTAATTGCTTTAGAGAAATATATATGTAGGGTGGCCTTTGTCACACTGCCAGTCTTTGATCACTGAGCATCAAATGGTAGTCTCGTCAGCCTTCTGCTCCATAGCTTTTGTTGTTTCTCCTAGGCCAGCTCGCTGGCACAAAGCCAAGAAAGTTCAGCTGACACCTGGACAGACAGAAGTCAAGATTGACCTGCCTCTGCCCATTGTGGCCTCTAACCTGATGATCGAGTTTGCAGACTTCTATGAGAACTACCAGGCCTCCACAGAGACCCTTCAGTGTCCTCGATGCAGTGCCTCTGTTCCTGCCAACCCAGGCGTCTGTGGCAATTGTGGCGAGAATGTGTACCAGTGTCACAAGTGCAGGTAACGTGTCCTGCACACCCAGGACAAGCATGTACTGCGTTCTCTTCTTTTTGCTCACTTTTTCTGGCCCCGAACCTCCACTCCTAGTGACCTGAGCACTTTGGTTCTTCAGGTCCATCAACTATGACGAAAAGGATCCCTTCCTCTGCAATGCCTGTGGCTTCTGTAAATACGCCCGCTTTGACTTCATGCTTTATGCAAAGCCTTGCTGCGCAGTGGATCCCATTGAAAATGAAGAAGATCGAAAGAAGGTAAGGTTGGCCTAGGCCAGCCCTGGCTTGGAGAGCTGGTATAGTGAACTGAGCCTTCAACTCACAGTTTACGAGCCTCAGAGAAAACGAGCAAATATGGGCTCAGCTTTTGGGTAGAGCCCACAGTTGGCAGAAGGCATGCTGGCCGCAAGTGTAGGAATGGAAAAGTGTTGTTGGTACAGAATGAGTGTCTCAAGGAGCAGGTCAATTCAGACTCAGAAGGACAGAACCTCAGCTGGCTTTGGTAGTAAAGGGCATTGGAAAGGGGGTGCCTGATCAGGGCAACAGTGGGGCATTTGGCTTTGGGGTCGGAAGAACAAAAATGCTCACAGCACTGTGCTATTTTGTGTCTGTGTGACCTGCCATGAGTCACTTTTCAGCACTGAATAGTTAAATCCCGTTCATTGCATACTGCTATTAAGACTAACATGCCGCCTCCTAGGATTGTCATAAAGAACAAATTGTGTGGAGCCATGTGCTGACTGTTCTGTGTAAAGGACATGCTTCAGCAGGTGGCTAGCATTTAGGGCACTGAGGGAAGATGAAGCTGAAGAGTCTTCCCTCACGTGCCTGTCTCTTCGGTCTAGGCTGTTTCCAACATCAACACACTTCTGGACAAAGCTGACCGTGTGTACCATCAGCTCATGGGACATCGGCCACAGCTGGAGAACCTGCTCTGCAGAGTGAACGAAGCAGCTCCAGAAAAGCCACAGGTGTCCCAGACCGGAGGGCATTTGGGTCAGGAGTGGAAGGCTGCCCTTGGTGAGGTCATCCCTAGGGCAGGCGTCTCACACTTGACCTCTTGGGATTGCAGGAAGACTCTGGAACGTCTGGGGGCATCAGCTCCACTTCAGCCAGTGTGAATCGCTACATCCTGCAGCTGGCTCAGGAGTACTGTGGAGACTGCAAGAACTCATTCGATGAGCTCTCCAAAATCATCCAGGTAGGGAGTGGGAGTAGTGTGCGGGGGGTGGGGGGCGGTTTAATGCCTTCATAGCAGCCCTCATCCCCAGCCAGGCTCCTGTTCTTAGTGTTGCCCTTGCCAGCCCAGCAGCCCACACTGGCTCACTCTCTAGGGTGATGGCCACTTGGCAGAGAGAGCTGTTTGCATTCAGAATCAGCATAATGGTGGTGGGACATTAGTAGACAACACATCATTGTTTAGTAGAAGTTTTTAAAAGTGACTGCTAAGATTCTGCTCCCTCTTTTTGGACGCCATGTTGGCAGGCCTGGAGAGTCACGGCACTCCAGCTGCAGGTAGCCAAGGTGGGCCCTGTTTTCCATCCCAGAAGAGCAGCCAGTTGCTGTGTCTCCCTAAGTTGATGATGACCTTTGCTAAATGATCTGGCTTTCTAACCCTTTAAAAGACAGTGTTTGTGTCAGTGAAGAGTTTGAGCCTGTGATCAGTCTGATTTCCAACTCTGCCCTTGACCTAAGCTCCAGTTTCCTCCTCTGTTGAATGAAGATGAAATAAATAAGTGGTAGGGTTAGTGAGGAGAATAAATTCTATCATACATGCAAATTCAGAGCAAACCAATTTTCCTCTTTCTCCGTTTATTTACTTTGTCAATTTCTTTTCTTTCCATTCTTAGAAAGTTTTTGCTTCACGCAAAGAGCTGCTAGAATATGATCTACAGCAAAGGGAAGCAGCCACAAAATCGTCCCGAACATCCGTGCAGCCCACGTTCACTGCCAGCCAGTACCGTGCTTTGTCTGTCTTAGGCTGTGGCCACACTTCCTCCACCAAATGCTATGGCTGTGCCTCAGCTGTCACGGAGCATTGCATCACACTACTGAGGGCTCTGGCCACCAATCCAGCTCTGAGGCACATCCTCGTCTCCCAGGGCCTCATCAGAGAGCTCTTTGATTACAACCTCCGAAGAGGGGCTGCAGCCATTCGTGAAGAGGTCCGCCAGCTCATGTGCCTCCTGACCAGGTCAGAACTTGGTTCATGACCCCAGGTGCTGGCAGTACCAATGCTTATACTAAGGAGATGCAGAGTTGAGCCAAGTGATAGGAATGGCTTTTCCCAGAGGAAGTGAGGGAAAGTAGTAGGTGAGTGGATGTGGGGAGCACCACAGTCAGCACTTGGAGTGGTTTGCTAGGTGGTGCTCTGTTGGGTCAGGTGGTGTGTCCTGTGAGTGGTTTGTTGTGTCCTGAGGGAATTTCCTTGGTGGGAGAGGATAAGGGAGTAAAAGAACACTTGAACTCAAGAAAATCCCAGAAAAATCTCAAGGAAAAGAAGCAGAGAGGCCTATGGATGAATGCTTAGACTCTAGTTAGAAAGAACTGGGCCTAAGATCTGGCAATGTGTACTATGTGTGCCTTGAACAAAAGACTCACCTGAGAAATACCAGTAATAGTAAATCCCTAAAGATGGTGGTGACAGATGAAAATTCAGTAATTATGCTCTGGAGAGAGTAGAGAGCGCATGCTGGAATTTGGTACCTAGCACCCACATTGGGTGGTTCCCAGTTACTTAGGACTCCAGTTGCAGAGGATCCAACATCCTGTTTGAGACTCTGTAGGCACTTGTATGCATATTGCAGAAACCCTCAGGAAGTCGAACATGCATGCATATGATTAAAAACAAAATACTTTCATTCATTTCATTCTTCCATTTATTTATTTATTTGGGGTTTTGGGGGCAGGGTTTCTCTGTAGCTTTGGAACCAACCCTGGAACTCACTCTGTAGACCAGGCTGTCCTCTAACTCACAGAGATCCACCTGCCTCTGCCTCCTGAATGCTGGAATTAAAGGCATGCGCCACCACTACCCAGCCCAAAATACTTCTTAAAATTGAGTAAATAACAGTCCACTTTGTCATACTTTTTGAGTAGACCAGTTACTATGTGGCGTAAATTCTGGAACATCTTAGGTGCTGAATACCTTTTACGTGCTGTGCTGTTTACTCCGATTTAACATGTACTAAACATCAGGCACTTGAATGGCAGACACTGCTAAGCCCTGTGGACTTGCAGTGGTTTACGTTCTAGTCTAGATGCAGACTGTTGCAGTAAATGATGACAGAACAGGGCTGGCGGTCCCGTGTATAGGATGGCTACTCTGAGAGGTGGTACATGAGAACAGACCTTCTAGAAGCAAGGCTGTGTGTGAAGAAGCAACTATTAGAGAGGATGAGACAGGTGTGTGCCAGAATGCTGAGGGTAACAGAGGCCTGCAGAGCTGGAGAGCAGGAGGATACAGGTGATGTAAAGAGAAAGGAGTATTAGCATTTGGAAATAGCAGATCCAGTAGGGCCTGAGTAGTACCATTTGAGGTTTGGATTTTCAGATGTGCAGTGTATTTTGTTGTTGCCAGTAACAGTAGAGATGTTACTAAGGAGGAACATAGATGGGAAGTGGGGTGCTGTGTAGGAAGTGATGTGGGGTCCACACTGAGTGTGGACTTGGATTTTGGAGATGGACACCAGCAGCTCCTAGGGCTCTGCCACCTGTGGTGTGGCCCTGCATGCTGGTACATCCTTCTTATTATCAATGTCCCTAGGAAAAGGGGCTGTGTTAATCTCCTCCCATCATAGACCCAGTAAGGTCAAAGATATAGTCTTGCTCCTGGGAAGAAGCTAGAAAAGTGAGGGCCAGGTAGCCCTTGCTATCCATGTGTTCATTTCCTCCGGGCCTCTAGGTGTGGAGAGGGCACAGCACACTAACTGTGACTGAAAAGACTCTTACTTCCCTTCCTAGGGACAACCCAGAGGCCACCCAGCAAATGAACGACCTGATCATTGGCAAAGTCTCCACAGCCCTGAAAGGCCACTGGGCCAATCCTGACCTGGTGAGCAGAGCACTTGTCCTTTCTGACCTCTCCTTAATGGTCCATCTGTGTCCCTGGTCTCTTCTCCAGGCCAGTGTTGGAGACTGAGGTGGGAGGGAGTGGCTTGTTTGCATAGTTCGTGTCCCCCAGCTAGACCCTATACCACAGGGTCTGCAATGTCTCCTTGTCTTGGTAGGCAACCCATGACTAGAGATATGAGTAGGAGCCCTACTAACATCAGAGAGTAGACCTTGTCTTGGTCCCTGGACTATTAGGACCCCCCTGACTCCCCTCATCCTGTTCTCCTTCCAGGCAAGCAGCCTTCAGTATGAGATGCTGCTGCTGACAGATTCCATCTCCAAGGAGGACAGCTGTTGGGAACTCCGCTTACGCTGTGGTGAGCTTGGGTACCATCTGGGTGGCCACTTTTCAGAAAACAGAAAGATGCAGTCCTGGTACCTGGGTGAGAGGTGGGAGGGAGGAAGCCTTGCTGAGGCAGTGACCTTGAGTATTGATTGTGATCCCGCTCATCACCAGCACTCAGCCTTTTCCTCATGGCCGTGAACATCAAAACACCAGTGGTTGTTGAGAACATCACCCTCATGTGCCTGCGGATCTTACAGAAACTGATTAAACCACCTGCACCAACCAGCAAGAAGAATAAGGTGCTGTGCCGTCGGGCATGGGGGGGGGGGCAGTGAGTCTGGGGGGAGATGCACAGCTTCTGAGCACTGTACCCTGCTTCCTCCAGGTCACCTCCCTGAGGTGATCACCAGGCTGTCTTTGCTTTAGTTCAGCAGAGGTGGGTTGGGACTTTTGAGAAGTGTTGTGTAATGCAGACATAGCAATATAAAAGCCTAGAGCAGAGTGGGGCCTTTGAAAAACTGAAACAGATAGGCTGTGACTTCCACACTGTGTCATGTCCTTTCCTACATCCGCATCTTTGCACGTACTTTATGAACACAGGTGGAAATCCATGGCCCTAAAACAGACTCAGAATTAAATCCCAGCTCTCCTGTTTACTGACATCAGGACTAGGCAATCTAGTTATGTCCTTCCACTTCCTTATCTCTAAGATGTAAAGCAGTGACCACCTTGAAATGTTATTAAAAAAAATAATAGTAAGTGAAGTAATGAACTCTTTGAGTCTAAGGATGGTTTGGCTTAATTTGTGTCTCAGATCTAGGAGCTAGTGTGGTGTCCATTGTGCAGTAGCTGCTCAGTAAGTCTTCACTAAGTGGAGAGTAAAACTCCACTTTGATTATCTAATAACTGTAGCCACGTGTGTGTGGCTATGGAAGCCAGCACTCCGAACCACGCAGCATTGAGATGGTGCTCCTCACGTGGACACAGATAGGTTTACCAACAGCCCATCCTGGGGCGGTAGAGCTGTATGTTGTTTTGCATATTGCCCCTGGAGTGTCAGTGTCATTCCTAGCTGGGGTCCAGGTGTGCTGGTGACCTCTTACTTACCCTGTCCTGTTCCCTCATCCAGGATGTCCCTGTCGAGGCCCTCACCACGGTGAAGCCATACTGCAATGAGATCCATGCCCAGGCACAGCTATGGCTCAAGAGAGATCCCAAGGCATCTTATGAAGCCTGGAAGAAGTGTCTGCCTATCCGAGGTGTGTCTTTTGTCTCCGACCGCTCGACAGCCGCTGCTTCCTCTGTGTTCTCCTGCTTACCCCTGCCTGCCACCTTTCCTTGCAGGGGTCGATGGCAACGGGAAAGCCCCCAGCAAGTCAGAGCTCCACCGTCTCTACCTGACCGAGAAGTATGTGTGGAGGTGGAAACAGTTCCTGAGCCGGCGGGGGAAGAGGACCACCCCTCTTGACCTCAAGCTGGGCCACAACAACTGGCTGCGGCAGGTGAGCACCCTGCACCTGCCGTTTTCTGCTCTCCTGTCTCTGCTCGCTTTCCATGTAGTGTTGTTCACTGCCTGTCAGACAGAAGTTCTTGAGTACAGCCTCCAATAGAGACAGGCCAAAGCAGCTGTCCTCTGCTGTTTATGCTGTCTGCCCGAGAAGAGCAATCCAGCGCCTGCATTCATCTCCCTTGCTGCCTTGTGATATTGAGGGCCACTGTCCTTTTCCGCCTTCTGGCTAAGTTTGAAAGAATTAACTTCATAGCCAGGCCTTTGATTGCAGTACCCAGGAGGCAGAGGCAGGTGGATCCGACGAGTGTACAAAGCAAGTTCCAGGCCAGCCAAGGCTACATGTGAAACCTTGTCTCAAACCACCCCACCCTTCCTCTCAAAGAAGTCTCCTCTGTTGTTTGTTGCTAAGCAAGAGCGGTTCAGCTGACAGGTATCCCTAAGAGAGAACTCTCAAGGGAATGCTTATTTAATGTGCCCACCCTTATTTACATTCAGTACTATTCTGGTTAGTTTCTTCTGTTGTTATGATAGAACACTGACCAGAGCAACTTGCGAAGGAACAGAGAGATTTCCAGAAGTCAGCTCATGCTCTGGGCTTAGAAAAACAGGGTGGCCTCGGAGTCAGCCCCATTTCCTTTCCTGTGTCTGGCAGGTACTCTTCACCCCAGCAACGCAGGCAGCACGGCAGGCAGCATGTACCATCGTGGAAGCTCTTGCTACTGTCCCCAGCCGCAAGCAGCAAGTCCTTGACCTCCTCACCAGGTACCATGAGGGCTGGGTGGGGACAGTGGCTAGCATAGTTGAAAACTTTTTTCTGTTTTCTGGTGAATACACAGGTTAGGGTTGGGAGGCACCCCTAAGTGGTATAAAACCATCTTGTTCCCTACTACAGAAAGCAGACAGAGCTTTAGGTATATTGGTGATAAAACAGCGATGGGTGTTTGTTGAGAGCCTCTGAGCACAAACATTGTCACTCATTGTCCTCTGCATTCCTCAGGCAGTGAGCACAGAGACACAGTGTTCCCTGTGTCTTGGCAGCCATCCCCTGAAGTGATATGAATCCTTTTAGCAAGGAAAGTGGGAAGTTTCTCAGATGACCTCCTGAGGAGAAGGGGGATGGGGGCGCTGAGCAGTAGATACAGAGGAAGGAGCTACTGGGCTCTTGGGATATTAGTCTCTAAGTGTGCCCTGTCTCTGGTGCAGTTACCTGGATGAGCTGAGTGTAGCTGGGGAGTGTGCTGCAGAGTACCTGGCTCTCTACCAGAAGCTCATCGCCTCATGTCACTGGAAAGTCTACCTGGCTGCTCGGGGAGTCCTGCCCTATGTGGGCAACCTCATCACCAAGGTGATCTGTCCCTCCCCCAGTACTTCCTCTGATTTGAAAGGAGCTTTTGTGGGGTTCTTGTATTCTGAGAAGAAGAATTTGTTTGTTGAAAATAATTATTTTCCAGACTACTGTAGCTAGGATGGCCGTGACAGTCTGTTGGGGGCATTTCATCTATTCCAGGGTTAAACGGTTCCTTGGCAGTATCTCAGCCATCTTTGGCTTCTTGAAAAGGCATTTTTTGAGGAGTAGAATGAACATGTGGCTTTTGAGCACCTTTGGTTGGTGCTACATCATGGGGTGGCAGTAGAGATGGCCCCCTTCACAGTGTGCGTGTCATCCTCTTTAGGAAATTGCCCGCTTGCTGGCCCTGGAGGAGGCCACCTTGAGCACAGACCTGCAGCAGGGCTATGCCCTCAAGAGTCTCACAGGTAAGAGAGCCACCTGGTCCTTCCTTCCCTTGGGTGTCTTGAGTATGCTTTAGGCCTGAGCCTCTGCTCCTGGGTGCCACCTGTACTTCCGAGCCTTCACTGCTGTCACCTGCTCTGTACCGTGTGCAGTGAAGAGTTTCCTTGCTTTTTAATCTTCTTTCTTTGGATGGCACGGGCCTTCTGTGTTCTCTGCCAGAGATCTTATCTTACAGCACGATTTCCCTGTCCCGCAGGCCTTCTCTCCTCCTTTGTGGAGGTGGAGTCCATCAAGAGGCATTTTAAGAGCCGCCTGGTGGGCACTGTGCTGAATGGGTACCTATGCTTGCGGAAGCTAGTGTTGCAGAGGACCAAGCTTATCGATGAGACGCAGGACATGCTGTTGGAGATGCTGGAGGACATGACCACAGGTAACCCTGCCTGACAGCTGGAGCTGCTGAGGTGCACACGTGCCTTGTCTCTGAGTACCACAGTACCAAGAGGAAGGGTGACACATCTCACATTTGGGGAGAGAAGCCCATCTCAAGAGCACTGTGATTCTCAATGTTACAGCCCTAGAGCTGGGCTTGCATATAGTTTCTCTGGGTTAAGCTCATAGGGAAGGAAGGGGTTGGAGGTCTCAGGCTGGTGTCTTAAGTTACCTGGAATGTTCTCATTCTGTATGTCAGCAGCCTTGCTGTGTTCTCGCAACCTTTTTCTTGTGTGGCTACACCCTGTCTCTCTTCTGCACTGTCTGTCCTATTACTCTATTGTTGAGTTCTTAGAGCTCCAGATTTGGGGGTCAAGACAGGGTTTTTCTGTGTAGCCCTAGGTGGCCTCAAACTCACTCTGTAGACCAGGCTGGCCCTGGACTCACTGAGGCTTTCAGAGTATTGGGATTAAAGGCATGCACCGCCTGACTGAGACTTCCCGTTTTTTAACTTTCTCATAAACTTGAAGCTTATGAAGCATATTTGTGCCTGATCACTCTGAGTTTAGAGTTCCCCGTGGCCTGTTTTTACTGCTTGCCTTTCTGCTTCCTAGATGGTGTTCTCAAACTGGTATTTTATGAGTTGGGTGGTGATTTCCTATTTCTGGAGTTTATTGTAGAAATTCTTTAGATGCCAGGAATGATGGCACCTGCCTATTATCCAGCACTTGGGAGGTTGAGGCAGGAAGATTGACTTGAGCTACATGACAAAACCCCACCTCATAAAACTAAGAGGGGTCAGGCAGTGATGGCATACAGCTTTAGACCCAGCACTTGGGAAGCAGAGGCAGTTGGATCTCTGAGTTTGAGGCCAACCTGGTCTCCAGAGCGGGTTTCAGGCCAGTCCAGGACTACACAGAGAAAAAAACAAAATCAAAAACCCAGTAAGAGAGGAGCCTGAGCATGCTGAGTGCTTGAGAGCTCTCACAGAGGATATGAGTTTGCTTCCAGCACTGCTCACAACCACCTGTGACTCCACTCCCAAGGATCTAGCATCCTCTTCTGGCCTCTGATGGTACCTGTACTTCAATCACATGCACATAGAGACCCACAGACCCACACATAGACATTAGTGAAAATTAATAAAAGCAGAGGAAAGGAGTCTTCTTTAGGCTCTGTGCATGCTGGTCTTCTCCAGGCGGGTCTATGGCTGCTGTCTCTGTAAGAACCCTTGGGCTGTCTGTGGCATCCCTTCATTCAGCTTTCTCAGACTTTGTGGTAGTGTGACGTTTGGGTGCCACACATGTGGGAGGGTGTGGCTTGTTAGCTCTCATATTTGTTCCCCTACTCATTGCCATTATTATTGTAAAGAACAGTTTGCTTTTACTTGTGTGGGTGGAGAACAGAGAAAGCGGTTTCTAGTTGATCTTCACATGCGAGCTTG
The DNA here is from genome assembly GCA_030556225.1 of Cricetiscus sungorus. Classification (NCBI taxonomy): domain Eukaryota; kingdom Metazoa; phylum Chordata; class Mammalia; order Rodentia; family Cricetidae; genus Cricetiscus; species Cricetiscus sungorus. The sequence goes on from JANBXA010000734.1 coordinate 133,447,613, forward strand.
ACTGTGCTGCTAAGGGACCAGGTGTGGGTGGCCAGCGGGGTGCAGGGACTGCCTGCTGTCTCCCCAGGACTCTGTGTCTAGCACTCGGATCCTGGCAGTCCATGGAAACTAAAGCTTAAGACCCTAACTGCTGTAATTGCTTCTCTGTGGGCCCTGACTTCTGTGGGCTTTGCTTCTTCACTGGTCAGCAGTTCTCTGACAATTTGAAGATGTTTTCAAGTGTCTGGTGTGGGGAGTTAGTTCAGCTAGCGAACCTCATCTGCCTGCCTACCCAAGAGGGAAGTCCTTTGGTGCTTTCCAGAGCCTGTTTTGGGGAAGGAATGCTAGATCAAATAAGGTGTGGTCCTTCTACTTAAGGGAGGTTGTGTTCCCAGAGAGCTAACCATGACATAGGCTTTCTCAGTAGGAACTACTGATGTTACCATGTAGAGCACTGGAAACCTACCTGGCAGAAAACACCTGGTGGTGATGGTGTTTTACTGTCTCAACTCAGTTCCTGTGGCTGAAGCATTTTCTTAACTCGCTTGGCCACTTTGCTTTCTGGCAGGTACAGAGTCTGAAACCAAGGCCTTCATGGCTGTGTGCATTGAGACAGCCAAGCGCTACAATCTGGATGACTACCGGACTCCTGTGTTCATCTTTGAGAGGCTGTGCAGCATCATCTACCCTGTAAGCAGTGTGCTTGCTGTTTCCCACAACCCACGGGTGTCAGCAGCAGTCACTCCCAGATTGGGGACTATTTAGTATCATCATCGCCAGGTCCACTGTCAAATAGAAGCGGCTTCCTAATTTCCCTCCTCTAATGAGAGGAGAGCTCGTAGTCTTCCTACCTAAAGGCCAAGCAGCCCATTGCAGGTGCAGTAGCAGCTCCGATGTAGAGCTGGGAGTATTGCCACCTCTTCTCCTCCTCTTATGCACCTTGGGGTATGCATGATTGCCACATGTGTGTCTTTCCTGTGGTTCGGTCCAGCGACCTTTCTAATTGTTGAAGGAAATACCAATATCCTCAGTTACTGAGGAAAGACCACTGGGGTTGGGTTGCCTGAGTGTGTCGCAGACAGAAAACCCTCTCTACTCCTGGTCTCCAGTGACTCTTGCCTGGCCTCAAACTGGTCTGTCTCTCACCAGACAACACATCGCTCCTTGTCTCCTTGTCCCGTTAAAATGTCTCTCCTTGTTAAGCTGTGAGGAGCGTGTGTCGTGTTTAGAATGATCTCAGGGACTCTCAGGGCATCTGTCCCTTAACCTGTTTACTGTGGAAGGGTGTGCTGCCCTTCCTGGTGCCCACAGAACAGGTCAGTGCTATAAATCTTTTGTGCTGTCCCTTCTGATACATCCCTTTTCTGTCCTTTAGGAAGAGAATGAAGTCACCGAGTTCTTCGTGACCCTGGAGAAGGATCCCCAGCAAGAGGACTTTCTACAGGGCAGGATGCCAGGAAACCCCTATAGCAGCAATGAGCCAGGCATTGGGCCTCTTATGAGGGACATAAAGAACAAGATTTGCCAGGACTGTGACCTGGTGGCTCTTCTGGAGGATGACAGTGGAATGGAGGTGAGAGGCCCTGCTGGCCACTCAGCAGCAGCACGGGCTGGGTGGCCCCTGGGTGTTTCTTGTGAGTCACTGTTAACCAGGTAGTGAGTTAGTCTGCAAAGTGAGACTGATGGTCCCATTTCCTGCCTCTCCTGCTGGTAAGGTTCATGACCCATGGAGGGTGCTGTCTAATTTCTGGCATGAAACAGCAGACAGCATGATGGTTGTTGCTTGGAGTGCTGGTAGGATTTTGTTACTGTTGCTTCTGGCAGTTTTCTAGAGGGTCCAGGTTAGTGGAGCCCCAGGAATCCTGGCGTTTTCACTCTAGTACATGGGTCATATCCCCTATTAACACCCTGAGCCCTGCATTTTTAGCAGGTGACTTCTCAAATCTGATGTTACCATCTGTGTGACTAAAGGCAAAGGTGGTTTTTCTAGTGCTGAGCCTGAAATGGGCTCAAGGTCAAAAGTCTTCAGTCAGGTCAAAGTTAGAATCCATGGTGTTGTGCACACACATTTTTCCCTAGAGTATAAGTGTTGACAGAGCCCCGTGACGAGTGACAAGTGTAGCCCATGAGCCCTTACCTAGGCACCTTCAACCTGGATGTGGAGTTGCACAGAGTTATTTGTAGTAATCACCTTCTCTACTTTTCAGCTGTTAGTGAACAATAAAATTATCAGTTTGGACCTTCCTGTGGCTGAGGTTTACAAAAAGGTCTGGTGTACCACAAATGAGGTATGTTCTTGCTTTCTCTTCATAAGCTGTGGGTAGGCCTCCTTTTCTGCCTTAAGAGTAGAACTGTTAGTCATGGCCGCAATGTAGTCACTGTAGTTTTACTTACTTTCTGGGTGTGAAGAAAATCCATCATCTTGACAGCTTGGGAGGCATTTAGTTGATGCAAATCAGATAGCTTCAAGAAGGCACGAGTGACCTTGCACCTTTGCGTCTCACCTCTGAGCTGAGGCTGGACCTGTAGAGTCCCCAGCATGGTGCCTGGCACAGATAGACTGTCTCAGCAGCTCTTTCCTGACCATTCCAGCTCTGGGTGTCAGTTTGGGGATTGGAATGAACCCTCCCTATTGTGTGGGACTTTAAGACCTGGTTCTGGCCATAGGAAAGACTAGTGTGCCTACCCTCGGTTCCTGAAACTTGAGCCAGTGTCTATTTGGTTCAGATATGCTTGTTTGTCCTAATCCTTCGGGTCGTGGGCCCCAGTGGGTAGAGAGAGTTCCTCCTGACATGGGCACAGGCTTAGAATTGGGCCTCCACTTCTAGCCTAGGCAAGCAGGCTGTCCAACCTGAGTTGGACAGTTGTGCCTAATGAGCACAGGACTCAGCGTGGAGTAAAACACCTGGGGACTCCTTATCAGAGTGCTTACCTAGCATTTTAATGACACCAACTAGGATTGAGTCTGCAGTGCTTCACAAAGCCAGGCCTGCAGCAGGCACTGAACAAAATGAGTCTCTTCTGAGTTACAGTCCCCACCATGTTAGAGAAATGGAGGGTTATGTCACCAAGGTGATAAGCAAGTCCAAGTTACCTTCTTCTCTGGGCCTGTTTTTAAATCTGCCTCTCCAAATTACTCTGCTTAGGGGGAGCCCATGAGGATTGTTTATCGAATGCGGGGTCTACTGGGTGATGCCACTGAAGAGTTCATCGAGTCCCTGGACTCCACCACAGGTATGGCTCTCTCCACATATGGCGCTGCGTCCGGCCAGAGTGGCCATGTCCCAGAGAACAGTAGCCTGTGCTCTACATCACAATTGTAGGGGAGAAAGAAAGGTATCCATGACCTGATTTGAATTTAATGAACACATTTAAGCTGTTAAGGGAAAGATACAGTTAGCAGATTTGAGTTCAGATTTCTTTCTGCCTTAGCTCTCTGTTCCATTGAAAAGTTGAAAAAGTATTTGCTTGTACTTTGTTGTAATAGCAGAAAATGTTAATTGACTTAAACTTTGAGCAAGGCTCCTATGGTTGTGAGAAGACATAGGTCACAGTAATGACCTTTATTCCAGATCCAGAAAGAAAGGCCGTGCACTCAGCCCAGGGAAGGGTTGTGTATTTTGATCCTTTCTTCCATTTTCAGTTTCTCATCTCTTCATTTCCCTTTTCTCCCAGATGAAGAAGAAGATGAGGAAGAAGTATATAAGATGGCTAGTGTGATGGCCCAGTGTGGGGGTCTGGATTGCATGCTTAACAGACTGGCAGGAATCAAAGATTTTAAGCAGGGGCGCCACCTTCTAACAGTGAGTTGTGGGCTGTATGGTGGGAATCACCCGCTACACAAAGCTGTAGTCATTGAGCCACGTGACACTAGAGGGCAGTGTGGCACAGCAGAGACCAGTGCAAGCCTGCGAAGGACCTGACATTTCCCCAAACCTTTGAGGCCTAAGCCTCCCACTGCTTTCCTCCTGGCCTACTCCGCCTAAAAACCAGGGTAGTGGCAGTCTTCTCCACAGTCTCTTCAGGAATCAGAAAAACTGATAACTGTTTGCCCTAATAACTGCTCTTGTGTCATAAGCTTTTGTCTGGAGGGTCATCTGTCTCACTAGTCAGAGTAATCAGTGGTACCACAGTGATTTCATAGTATCTTTACCTTCTGGGGTATACGAGGACAACTACTCTTGTGTCATTTAAATGGCCTACCTGGTTCTTGGCCTCCATAGGCTACGTGTGTTGGGATCTTCTGTCTGCCACTAGAGTCTTGCTTGGTTAGTGCTGGATATCCCCAGAATGGTGGGCACCACCTAATCTATCAAGAACCACTGTCACTGCCATCATGTAGGGTACAGAGGGAACTCTGGGTATGAGAGCCCTCCACCTTACCATGCCATTTAATAGTCACCCCTCACCCCCTTGCACTTCAGGAGTACCGAGTACCTGCTGACTGAGACATCCTCTTCAACACTCATACTGGTACATTTCACACACGGGGGTCTCACTTTCTGGGTCTGGGTTGGTTCCTCTTCACAGGTGCTGCTGAAGCTGTTTAGTTACTGCGTGAAGGTGAAAGTCAACCGGCAGCAGCTAGTCAAGCTGGAGATGAATACTCTGAATGTCATGCTGGGGACTTTAAACTTGGTAAGAGTGTGGGCCACAGATGATGAAGATGGGAGTTTGGGGTCCTAAGTGAGAGACCTCAGCTCTAGGCCTGGTCCTTCAGCCCTCTTCCCCTGATGACTCTCACTCATGCTGCTCTCTGTGGCACCTCACAGCTTCCTGTCCCGTTGCTGAGTGCATTTGAGACCAGGAGCAGACATCTGTGGAACAGACCCAGCACTTAAAGAAAGTAGTGCCTCTCTGTCCTCAGGGCACCCAAGAACGAGTCCCAGGACATCACATTTCTGCTCGCTCTCTGTCTCGGACATGTACACGCACACGCACACGCACACACGCACGCACACTGGACTTTAAGACCATGGAAGGCAGCAGAGGTCACCAATAATGAGTGGCTATGGTTATGTCCTAAGGATCACTGGGTCTCCTCCTTCAGGCTCTGGTAGCTGAACAAGAGAGCAAGGACAGCGGAGGAGCAGCCGTGGCTGAGCAGGTGCTGAGCATCATGGAGATCATTCTAGATGAGTCCAATGCAGAGCCCCTGAGTGAGGACAAGGTGAGTGGGGTCCTTGTCCCACTGCACATAGACACTGGGAACAGCAGTGGGCTTATCTGGAGCTAGCTGAGCTCAACCCAGAGGGCTGAACTCTCTCATGGTGATGTCATTGTGCTGAGCCTGAGACCTTTGCATTCAGGGGAAACAAAACTGCCAAGGATGTTCTTTTAGACGGAAGGTGCTCATTAATGGAACCCAGGCATAACCTGGATGAATAGGTAGTGCTGTAGTCCAACCCTTCACTTGACAGTTGAGAGGTGACATGTGACTGGTGCAGTTAGGTCTGGGGGTTGACATCCACCCACGCTCCATTCTCTCCTCTCTGCACCTGGACTTCCTGCCTTCTGGCATTCATGATTGGGGTAGGCCTGTGCCCCCAGGAATGTCTAGCGGTCTCCATTCTCCCTGGGAGCAGGGTGTTGCATTGCTGTTGTGTGGCCACCTGAGAGCCATCGCAGCAGCTTGGAAGCTCATTAGTGGAAATCCAGGCAGCTTATTCCCCAAAAAGTACTTAGGAACAGTTCTGTCTGGTGAGAGTGGCTGACTGTGGGGGTCAGAACCCCCATCCTGATTTCCATCCTCTTCCATTGTTGCAGGGCAACCTCCTCCTCACAGGTGACAAAGATCAGCTGGTGATGCTCCTGGACCAGATCAACAGCACCTTCGTTCGCTCCAACCCCAGTGTGCTCCAGGGCCTGCTGAGAATCATCCCATACCTGTCCTTTGGAGAGGTGGAGAAGATGCAGATCCTGGTGGAGCGGTTCAAGCCGTACTGCAGCTTCGATAAGTACGGGCCTGGAGTTTGATACAGCAAGCCTGAGGGGAGTGCCCCAGAAATCCCAAGCAGCTTTGTGAGGCTGAGTGAGAGTCACCTGGGTTTTTGTTGAGTGTTTTGTGTCTGTGATCCGGAATTTTAGGGATTTTGTCTAATGGAGTGGCAGTCCCCAAACTACATTATAGTAAAGGTATGAGAGCTGGGGAAAGGCATGGGGAGCTGCGTTTGCAAGATGTGAAAGAACAATGCGAGCTTAGGCACAGGGGCAGGCAAAGGGAGTGGCAGGGTCCTGGTCTGAGGTCTCCTTTCCCTGTAGGAATTTAGACTAGATCCTCTAGGTGATTCACCTAGTTGTTACCCAAGAGGGTGACGTGAGCTCTGCCTTCATGCTGGGACCTTGTATGCTCTCTAGGTATGATGAAGACCACAGTGGGGATGACAAAGTCTTCCTGGATTGTTTCTGCAAAATTGCCGCTGGTATCAAGAACAACAGCAATGGGCATCAGTTGAAGGATCTCATCTTGCAGAAGGGAATCACCCAGAATGCTCTAGACTACATGAAAAAGCACATCCCCAGTGCCAAGAAGTAAGGCACCCTCCCTGGGGCTTTGTGCACCTTCCTCATACAAGGCCGTTTTTTCTCAACATCTTAGCGTGGTACTTCCTGTGTGCCCCGTGCCCTGTGCCACACCTCCACACCCCTTTCAGGGACCTGTCCAGTGGACACTCAGCCACTGTAGTAGAGTCCTACGGCTTTTCTGCTTCTGTTCAAGTGCTCATCTTTATCTGGCTTCTCAGCTGACTTTGGCCTTAGTGACCCCTCAAAACCTTCTTAAAAAGATCCTGTTTGAACAAGCCAAAGTCAGCAGCAGATTTTCAGCATTGCTTCCTGGCTGCTCATGTGCCCTTGTCTGTTTTTGCAGTTTGGATGCTGACATCTGGAAAAAGTTTTTGTCTCGCCCTGCTCTGCCATTTATTTTGAGGCTTCTTCGGGGATTGGCCATGCAGCACCCTGCCACCCAGGTGAGTGACTGGCATGTCTGTGAGCCTCATTCTTTGGGCAGGACAGGTAACAGGAGGAAGTCATCATCAATCAGTGTACAACAATCTGTATACAACCCATAGTGTGTCTTACCCTGTTGCATGAGGCTTCTAGGGTAGGAACCCTCGGCTCCTGGAGCTCTCTGTGTGCAGTGTGAGTTCCACAGTCTTGCGCAGGGCATGCTGCAGTTGCATTGACAGTTCAGATTGCTGGCCAGCTCAGTCACTTGGATATTTGAAACACCATCACCACTGTTTTCAGCTCTGCCTCAGGCAGCTGACAACTTTGCAGCCCACTCCTGATCTCTCAGCACTGTTGGTAACCACTCAAACACAGATCCTCGCCCATCACACATGGATGACGTGGGCTGCAAGTTCTCTTTCTTTGCACCCCGTTTCAGATAGCTATAGATTCCTGGGCAGTAATTCATTGGAGAAAGATCTAGCTGAACTTCAGTTATATTAAAGCCAACAGTGACCTTAGTACTGAGTCCCTCTTCCTCTGTGCCCCTCCCATAGACCCCTGCTGAGCTCTCCATTTCTGTAATGGACCCATGAGATATGTAACCTTGGGGTTGGCTTTTTCTGAAGATTCTTCTGGGTCGTTGCACGTGTTCTGTGTCCTTTCTATTGCTGAACAGTGTCCTACCCTAGGGATACAGCTCACTCTGTAACTGTCCCCCTATGAAAAGGCAACTAGTTGTTTCCCATTTGGGGCATTACTTACCTAGCTGCTGTGAAATTCAGGGGCAGGTATTATTTTCTGGGCAAATGCCCAAAAGTGTGTAGTTAATGGGGTGGGTAGTTGCTGATGGGGTAGTAGCTACATGTTTAGTTTATAGGAAGCTGCCAGACCAGCACTTGCCGTGCCAGCCTGACCTTCTGAGCTACATTCCAGAATCCATGCAAGAGTAGAGGGGGGGAACTGGCTCAGACAGTTTTCCTCTGCCCTCCACACACATGCCTGCATTCACATTTGACATAACACACACGCCGATTATAAAAAGAAGCCGCCAGACTCTCCTGGAGTAGCAGACCCGCTTTACATTTCTGGCAGCAGTGCGTGCGTGGCCCAGTTCTCTTGTCTTTGCTGCTATTTTTACCCCGGCCACTCTGCTGAGTGTGGTGGTGCCTGGCTGTGGTTTTGCCTTGCATTTCCCTGATGCTCCATGATGCTACACTGCCTTTCCTGTGCTTCGTCTGTGTGTTCTGCATGAAATGGCTCTTGTGTCTCACCATTTTCTAGGTGGATGGTATAAGGTTTAATGCTGAGTTTTGAGAATACATAGAATTGATTATTTTGTTTTTATAATGTTCTGCATTGAATATAGTTCTGCATTCATGTTTGGCAGCCTGTTCTGATAACTCACCTCAAAAGTGTAGTGACTCATACAGTGAAAGTCTTACTAGACTTTCTAGCTAGATTTTTGTCTCAATCCAGTAGATAGCCACAGTTGATATGCCTTCACAATATGATTTTGCACACTTTGTTTGCACTTCCTGTAATAGATGTATTTTGCATAGGCTACCAAGGAACAACTATAATTTGGCCAAAGGCAAAATATGATGTCTCTTCGCACATCTTACTGTGCCTCCCGAGCTGGCCTCAAAGTCCCAGCATTTCTCCTTCCCTGGCTCTCATTATAGGTGTGCACGACCATGTTCAGCTTAGGAGTGTGGATCTCCCTCTAAGCGCAGTGCCATGCATGCTCGAAAGTTAGAAAGATGATAAATGTGTGCTGGGCTTTTGTCATGATCCAGGTGAACGAATGGCCTAGTGGTGGCTTAAGCTACTTAGTGAATGGACTCAGCAAAGACCTGGCAAGGGTTTAACCGTGATTTGGAGAGAGAAACAGTTTGGTAACTTTAGAACTCTACCCAGTCCTTTGGTTCATTGATGAAGGGGATGGTTGTTTCATCAGGAAATGGATGAGGTTGAGGATGGAGAGAATAGAGATAGTAAACAGGCTGCCCTTCCTGTTCATGTGTAAGTTTTGTGTGGACAAGGTCTTGTGGTTTCCCACTCCTACTTCACACACGTCTGTCTGTGTACGCACATGTAAACACTTAGGGTGCTGAGTTTGGGGTGTGGGTGCCTGTGGAAAAGTTTGCTAGGTCTTAGACATGGGCTCACTCAGCATTTAGGAACGAACACGAGGCATGAGATAACATGCAGTTCTGCTGAGGTGTGGGTTTGCAGTGTTCCTGTAGTGAGGGTGGATTTACGAGTTAGTGAGTGATCTGAGACAAACAGCTCAAGCTTCCACCTCTCAAGTTGGTTCTGTTGTTTTTGGGTTTTCATCAACATGTATGGTAAATCCCACCACTAACTTAGATGGTGAGGCTTTCAGTGAGACCACCCAGTGTGCTCACCTGGAGGTCTTTCCTCCACTGCATCTACCTCAGCTCCCGTCACATGGTGCCACAGGGCCCTGAAGCCAGCTTTGCCAAGCACAGGGTTGATAGCTGTTTAATTTTTTTGTCATCTCCACTCCCACATGCTGGAATTTTGCCTCTAGTATCTTGTACACTGGGAGGACAGCCACCAGTTTGATGGCTGTAGACACCCATATACAGAACATAGGGTGTTCCTGTGAACTTAGAGCCTCTGCTCCGGGTGCTCTTGCAGGCCCTGCCAGGTGCTCCCACTGTTTTCAGCAGAAACAGCTCTCTTTGGCTTCCCCTTCACAGGCACAGTGCTTCACATGCTGTCTCACTTTCCACCCTGCTGTTGCCTTGACACTGTCCCCATTTATTTTATTTGTGAATACTGGAGCTAGCTAATGACTAGAGTAACTAGTTAGAGGTCACTGGCAAAGCCAAATCTACCAGTTGCATCTTTTGCAGTGGAGATTCTCAGGCTCTGACCTCTATGAAGCCAGGGTCACAAGCTTGTACACTTGGGCTGATTGTGAAGTATTGACTGGGCTTGGATGACAGGCTCCCTCCATAACTGGTCAAGTTGTGCATGCTGGCAGATGGTCAAAGGCTGTGACTGAGCCTTGGCAGAAGGCTCCCTCTGTCCCTAAATACACAAATCCCACTGGTTCTCTTTGTCAGGTTCTGATTGGAACAGACTCCATCACAAACCTGCATAAATTAGAGCAGGTATCCAGTGATGAGGGCATTGGTACCCTGGCTGAGAACCTGCTGGAGGCCCTGCGAGAACACCCTGATGTGAACAAGAAGATTGATGCAGCCCGCAGGGAGACCCGAGCAGAGAAGAAGCGCATGGCCATGGCCATGAGGCAGAAGGCTCTGGGCACTCTGGGCATGACGGTAAAGCCTCCTTGCTAAATCTCCACTGTGGACAAGATGCCCCACAGGCAGACTAAAGTGCTTCCCAGCAGTACTGGGCATGATGGTGTGAGGGCTGCACAGGGGAAGAGGCAGAGATAGCTGTGCTGGGCACTTCTACATGTGACCACTGCCATGCCACGCTCGGGGACTCTGAGTAAAGTAGAGATACTAATTACTGTATATCCAGAATTTGCTCCATGCCCAACACTGCAAGAACGTAGTATGTAAGATATATTTAAACCCTCAAGTGGTCCTGTGGCTTGACATCACTATACCCATTTCCAGGTAAGCAAACAGTGAAGCACATTGGCTAAGCTGCTAAGTGTGGACAGGACTTTGAACAGGGTATGAGTAACACAACGGGCTCTCTTGTCCTACTTTGGAGGAAATGGTGGCCCTGGAAGAGCCTTGTCTTAACAAGTAAACTCTTGTGTCAGCAGTTTGACGCTTGCTGGAAACAGTAAATGATCAGAACACAGCAGCCCTTGGCATAGTAGGGCTGGCACAGACCAAAGGGGCTTTTTGATAGCAAGTGGCAACATGGCAACATGCCAGCTCTCCACTGCTTGATGTCCTCTGCTTTAATGGCTCCTGAGGCTTTCCCTCAACAGGCAGCAGTGGAAACAGCAGGTGTATAGCTTAGTGGTAGAGTGCTTGCCACTAGCCCAGGCTGACAAAGCCCTAGTTCCACCCCCCTTACTTAGCACAGCAGAAGGGCTGTCTTCTCCACACAGTGTTTCTTTATGTCTGTGGGTGGTCTTCTCAAGCCAGGGTGAGAAGGTGTGTGGGAATCCTCCTGTGACATGCTGCCTGTGTTCCTTCTCTAGACAAACGAGAAGGGCCAGGTGGTGACCAAGACTGCGCTTCTGAAGCAGATGGAGGAGCTGATAGAAGAGCCAGGCCTCACCTGCTGCATCTGCAGGGAGGGGTACAAGTTCCAGGTAGGGCTGCTGGTTAGCACGTGGCTGCACATGCTCTGGCTGTTGGTAGCACAGCCTAGCTCTGTGTCTAGATATGCCGGTCTCCTGCAAGCCACTCTGTACTGAGAGAGGCTTGTGCTTTGGGTGTGTGACACAAGGGCCACCTGCTAGCCTTATAGGCAGGATGGCAAACTCATCTAAGCATGAGCATCCTTGGCATCTGTGAAGAGACCACCTTTTGGCATCCTCTATCAATGCCAGGGCACTTGTCTTTAAACTCTCTTAAAGGCCCCAGTTGATGAGTAGGCGTGCAAAGGTCACATGGTGAGGCCAGAATTCCAGCTGAGGTTCTGTTAACCACACACCTGGGGACTTCAAGTCATACCACATTGCTTCTGTTCAGGACACCTATGAGCATTTAGAGCCCTTCTTTCTTTCTAAGTGTGTCCAGGTGAGGTGACTCCTGGAAGGAGCAGTGGGAGGTGGCCAGTTTGCTTTCTGGCCGTACCGAGACAGGCCTCTTCTTTGTCATCAGCCCTGCTTTGCTCCTAAACTGTGGAAGAACAGGTGTCCTGGTTGATGTAGCTGTCTGACAGCTTTGCAATGCAAGTGGCCATGGATGCACTGTACTTCCCTTCTAGCTAGGTGAAGCACAGACAGAGATGGCCTAAGCTTGGCTTGCTGTCCCCTACTCCAACACTGAATTATTTAGAACAACAGAGGTTTGGGGCTGGGAATGTAGTTCAGTGGTAGGATGCTTGTCTGCCATGTACAAGGCCCTAGCTTCCATTCCTGCAACCACACATGCACCCACAGTTTATTTAGCTCACGGTTCTGGAAGTTCAAGAGTGCGATACTGGGACCCGATAGATTTCTCTTAATCCCACAGTGGGGCTTTCATGACCTAATCACCTCTTAGCCATCCCAGCTCCTCTCAGCACTGCCCTGAGGAATCGAACCTCATGTGAGTTTATGGCAGCAAATGATACTTACATGCTGGAGTGACCACTTCCCCATCTGAAATCCATCTGAAGGGAGATGCTCAGTTCCTCATGTCTTGTCAGTTCCTTGCACTCCTTAGCTGGGAATTTCTCCTTACCCCCATTTCTGTGTTGTCCTTGTAGCCCACAAAGGTCTTAGGTATTTATACCTTCACCAAGCGGGTAGCTTTGGAGGAGATGGAGAACAAGCCCCGGAAACAGCAGGGCTACAGTACTGTGTCTCATTTCAACATTGTGCACTACGACTGTCACCTAGCTGCTGTCAGGTAGGTGTTGGCTCTTGCAGAATGGCTCCAGTCAGCCTGGACCTGTGTTGCTTCAGATGAGTGGGCCATGGCTCAGGGGCCTGGGCTGCTGGGATTGGAGTTACTAACTCTGGGGCTTTAAGCCTGCTTTTCTTTTCTTTTCTTTCTTTTTTTTTGTTTTTTTTTGTTTTTCGAGACAGGGTTTCTCTGTAGCTTTGGAGGCTGCCCTCGAACTCACAGAGATCCACCTGCCTCTGCCTCCTGAGTACTGGAATTAAAGGGGTGGGCTGCTACCTCCTGGCTGGCAAGCCTTGCTTTTCTTATCCTCAAGCAGTAGGTGTCTACCCTAGTCCCCATAGACTTATGAACTGTACTTACCATATGAGAAACTGTTTGGCTTTGGATGTTTGACCTTGGCCATGGCTGGTAGGACAGTCTTGCTTTCCTGAATTACTGAAGCAAAAATTTACTTATGTGGTTTACAAATGGCTAATTCTGTCCCTAGGGCCAGGGCTAATGTGAGCAAGCTCTCAGCACCAGGTGCCTCATTGCCAGATTAATCCCAGCAGTTACTTGTCCCTGTTCTCCTCCCTGTCCCCATCCAGATTGGCTAGAGGCCGGGAAGAGTGGGAGAGTGCTGCCCTGCAGAATGCCAACACCAAGTGCAATGGGCTCCTTCCAGTCTGGGGCCCCCACGTCCCTGAATCAGCTTTTGCCACTTGCTTAGCAAGGTGAGTGTTGAGTGTCCTAATAGCAGAAAGGGGGCAGTCTCCTGGACACTTTATTGGGCATCCATATCCATGCTTCCTGACCACAGTGCTGTTCTGAGCAGAGAGAACTGAGGAATAGGGTTGGCTAAAGCGACCTGCTGGGGTGAAGTCAGCATCCTCGGTTTCTTGGGTTCCCTGTAAAGTTTCTCATTAGCTCTCCTCCTATAATATATAGGACCTCTGACTTAGTTCTTGGGGCCAGATCTCCCAGAGTTCACTTCTATGGTCTGTGACTCTAACGTTTTGGTTTGTTTAGTTTTTCAAGACAGAGTTTCTCTGTGTAATAGTTCTGCCTGTCCTGGAACTCACTCTGTAGATCAATCAGGCTGCCTCTGTCTCCCAAGTGCTGGGATCAGAGACATGCACCACCATAACCTACAGTTCTAGTGTTTAAATTATGAAAGCAAGGTGGGGTTGCAGTTCCTTCTAAGACCTCTCTGTTCCTACATCCTAAGCTACAATAACTGAAGCTTTGCTGGGGTCCTCGTGTGTTTGGGAGGCCTCATGGAGTCCTACTTTAAAGCCAGGGGTACAAGGTACTTAGTACATCAGATGTCTGGTGGCGGCAGTGACAACAGAGTGACAGTGGATAGCACACTGAGCTCTGTACTGTGAGTTACTGCTACACAGTAAATAAACTGGGGCACAGGTAGAGTCATTTACCCAGGGCCATTCATTTAATTGTCTATTGATTTAGGAAGAAGAAAAGCACAGCATATTGGAGGGTGAAAAGATTCTTAAGGACAAATCACCTCGCCACCAGAATGAGTTTGTTCCCATTTCTCCACAATGTGTCATCACCTGTGGCCATGACATCTGTCAGTTGAGAAATGGGCCCCCAATTAGTGGCCTCTTGCCCACACTGAGAGCATCACTTGCAGCAGCAGCAGCAGTGTCCTGGGGCCTTTCCTGACAGCCCCCACTTGAGCTCTGCAGTCAGCGGGCCAGGGGGACCTGAAGGAGAGCTCAGTACTCCAGCTCAAGCTTTTACCAGGGGTCTGGCTCCCATGTCATGTTGGCTCTGCTTCTCCCTAGGCATAACACTTACCTCCAGGAGTGTACGGGCCAGCGGGAACCCACGTACCAGCTCAACATCCATGACATCAAGCTGCTCTTCCTGCGCTTCGCCATGGAGCAGTCGTTCAGTGCAGACACTGGTGGGGGCGGCCGGGAGAGCAACATCCACCTCATCCCGTACATCATTCACACTGTGCTTTACGTCCTCAACACGTCAGTATACCCTGTGGCCCCGGTGCCCCCTTGCCTAACACTCCATGTCCCTCTCTGCCTAGCTAGACCCTTCCCCTCCCCAGCCTTTACTGAGGAGGGGTTTTTAATTCACTGTTTTGAGGTTTGCAGAGAATATGGCAATATGGGTGACTTCCTTTGCAGAGCTGCCCCATCCCCACTATGGGAGCTAGGGACTCTGGTCTTGTGCTGGCCTTCAGAGGGAGAATGGATAGAGAAGCTGCTTCCCCCATTTCTCGATTCAAATGAGGACCATGGAGGGGAGTCTCATCATGTCATTAGTCAGAGCACACAGCCAGTATGGCTGTAGGCTTCCCGTGGGGTTGAGGCGGCTGCACAAGTGGAACACGGGTTTTCTCAGCCTGTCAGTGATGCTTCTGGCAAGGATGGAGACTGGGGGTGTTGAATATTGGGAAAGCAACTGAACAGGAATGTGGCCGGGAGAAAGAGCTGTTTGTATGGGGCGTTAAAGAGGCTTCTGAGGAGGCAGAAGCTATCCCACTCAGCCAGGCTTAAAAGCACAGTAAGATATTTCTGTGCCTGCAGTCTTGGGTTTTGTCTGACTGGATACAGACCTGCCTTCTGCCCGAGATCCATGGCTTTAGTAGGCAGAGCTGGTAGCCATGGGATGGCTGACATAGTCCTCCCACAAAGCTACCATGCTATCAGGCACCAAGGCAGTCAGCTCCTTGTCCTTTCCCTGTTGTCACTTGATGTTCCCTTCCTCCCTTTTCCTTGTGAGATAAAGTCTGGCCTTGAGACGCAGGCTTCATTGTTAAATTGCAGGGCAGGGCCCTTCATAGCACATGACATCATCTGCCTAACACCCTGGCTGTCAGAAGAGACACCTGGCGTTGCCAAGAGCACAGGCATTCTACTGTCTGGACCCTGCTGCAGGCCCTAGCAGTACTAATTGCCAGTGTTCTCGGGGCCCTGACAAAGGTTGTGGGTTTTGCAGAGGCATGCCTCTTGGTAGCCATAAGCTAGAGTGGACTCTGCTCAGGCAGAGACCCGTGAGGAAAACACTTCCCAGGATCGACCCCACCAGATGGAACTGGTGACTTCAGGTGTTGGCTATGTTGTAGTTTCCTTGAGCAGGCAGGGCCTGCTTCTCAGCCAGCCACAGGTTGTTTCCTTTGCTAGCCATTGAACATGACCAAGCATGAGCTTGGTCATAAGGCACTTGAGCCTCTGATGGGACATTTACACACAAAAGCAAGTTTGCTATACTAGTGAGCCAAACCCGAACCCGAGAAGAGCCTGCCATGGCCAGAAGTCTGAGGTTCCCCACAGGGATGGAGAGCTAGATAGGGTTCCAATTGGGTCTGGGCATGCCCATTTTGCAGGACCAAAACAAAACAGGGTGTCTTTGCACCATCCTCCTGCATCGTATAGGCAGTGACTGTGGCCATGCTACCTGGATACTGGTTTTTGGTACCTCATAGATGAGTACCAGTAGGTTATAGGGACACTGCTGCAGATTCTTGGCCTCTTCATGTGGGTCCTGGCCATTGGCAAGACTTTTGTCATGAGAAAGGGGTAGAGTTGATGACAGACCCTAGAACCAGACCCAGGGCCTCAGTCTAGTCTTTGCTTGGCATGGTACTTAGTTCCTAGTACTATAGCTTGCTCTCCTGTACAGTTGGACAGGTGGTTCTTGTCTCACGGACTTCATATGCCTATTAAATGAGAAAAGCCGTGTGCAGCACTAAGAATGATTCCTGGCAGTCAGTGTGTTGTGGTCATCAGCACATAGTTCAGACAGGCAGCAGCTGCCTGCCTGGAAGAACTTGCTGATGATGGGGAGGGAGGACAGGCCATGAGCAAATAGCCCACACAGAGAGCCTGGGTGCCGGGGGCACATGCAGTGTAGACCACAGTGGCATAATGGGATTCATGGAGAAGGTGGGCTATTGACCATGTCAGAGAACCCACTCTTCAACTCTGTCTCTTACTGGCTTGGTGACTTTGGTAGGTCACCTCTCTTCCCTGGGCTTCTAGAAAAATTATGACAAGTCCACATTGGAGAGTTAGTAACCATGCCCTATCCAAGAGCCAGGAGGTATTGGGGACTGGGCTAAAGTGACACAGTGATGGACCTGAGCAGGTAGAAGGCTTGGGTTGCTAGAGAGGAGGAGGTGGGAGGAAGTACAAGCCCGGAAGATTGTCCAGTGCCATCTTGGTTGACCCCGCCTCTTCCCTGTTTCCATCTGAACTCCTCTTTTCATCCAGAACCCGAGCAACATCCCGGGAGGAGAAAAACCTGCAAGGCTTCCTGGAGCAACCCAAGGAGAAGTGGGTAGAGAGCGCCTTCGATGTAGACGGCCCCCACTACTTCACCATCCTGGCCCTGCATGTTCTACCCCCTGAGCAGTGGAGGGCCACACGTGTAGAGATCCTACGCAGGCTGCTGGTGGCCTCACATGCCCGGGCAGTGGCTCCAGGAGGAGCCACCAGGTCAGTGCCTCTTAGGAAGCTGCCACATTCAGTGATCCCAGCCTCTCTCAGTCATGTGATGCTGATGCGTGCATGTTGAAGGTGTGCTCATTGGACCTGGCTGTCAACCCTGAGTCTAGACTGGTGGTGGACAGTTGCCTGAGCCCCTCTGCGTCTTGTGTTGAGTCACTGAAAAGGTGAATCTGGGTGTCTGTAGAAAATTCATAAAGGAAGACAGCCAGGCCTCAGGGGATATGGCTGGTGAGGGAGTTAGGACAAGCAGCAAGGTTAAGCCAGGGAGCCAGACTTTCTGGCTCTTGCTGGCTTTGCTGTAAACTAGGGAGGTTTCAGTGCAGCTGTGGCTATGGCAGGCAATTTCTTGTCCACTGATTAAAAGCCTGTACTTCCTCCTTCCTTCCTGGCTCATCTGCCCCCACCTTCTTTAGGCCTGCTATACCCTCCTTGCAATCGTGTGTGTACAGACTGAGGAGCACGTGCAGGAAGTGGTTCTTGTTTCTTCACTTTACATCGTAGTTTGGGCCAGATGGGAGTTATCTGAAAGAGCCATCTGTAAGTGAAGTCAGAACCTTCCTCTCGAGCTCTTTTACTATAAATACCCCAGTGGTCATTCATAGCACACAGAATAGACTCAGCCACTACTTGGGTTTGGCCATGAATAGTACCTGCCCACCCTGGGGAGCTGAACCACAGCATTGGACTGGTAGCTTATTTCTGCCAGGGGAATACCGGGTGTCCCTGCTAGTCCTGCTGTAACCTCTGAACTCATTAGCTTAGGCTCAAGAGATTGTTTCCACACTTAGAGGCCAGGAAGGGAGCAGAAGGTGTTGACATACCCTGTGTGTGGAACAGCACCTGAGTTGGCCCACCTGAGACTTTTCCTCTATTAAGCACTTCATGCCCCCAGAGTGACCAGTTTGCCGCTCTCCTGTTGAGTCCAGCCAATAGAAACCTATTTGGGCCAAGTAGGAAGGAGTGAGTTGTTAGACTCCTGCCCCATTCCAACCATGTCATGTCCAGGATGTCCCAAGAGCCCTACTGTTAATAGTTAACTCGCTACTTCAAATCAAAAGTTAGGTCTTCAGATGCTGATGTTATAAGGAGACAGCAATTGCATTCATGGCACCCAGGATGGTCACTTATCAGGCAGGCTTCCACGGCAGGGTAGAGGCTGAGCCCACCCAAGCGGTTCTTTCAGCCAAAAGTGGAACTCATTCTTGTCCCAGCAATTAAGGAAAAGCTGATCCAGTCATGGCTTAATTAGGAAATCCAGCTTGGGCTGCATTCATGCATTGCCATTTCCTATGTAGCAGTTTAGTCACCTTTTCTAATTAGTTGTAAATAATTAAGCTGGGCAGGGTCACCCAAGACTCAAGCTCACCAAAGCAGCACAGGCACAGAGGGCCAAACCCAGCTGTGGCCCAGACGCCAAGCCTGCTGTTTGCCAGACCAGAAAAGGTGCTGAGGCCTTGCCCAGGATTGGGACACCCTTGAAGAGAGGCCTTTCAGCCAAGCGCGTGCAGAAGGTATTGGGTGCAGTCACTGGCAGCAGGTTCTATCTGAAGTCCTGTGCGTTTTGGGGTAGGAGGCAGTGGCAGATGCACAAAGCTACAGCTTAAAGGGCTGGGGCTAGTGCTCAGTGGTAGAGCACTCACCTACCATGTGTGAGGCCCCAAGTTCAATTCCCAACAACAGGGAGAGGGAGAGGGAGAGGGAGAGGGAGAGGGAGGGAGGGACAGAGGGAGTGGGTGAGTGTATATAAACTATAGCTCCAGAGAAGCTAATGACTTCTGCATGTTCAACATTCAGCAAAATGGATTCAGCGGATATTTTAGCCTAGAAGTTGCCTAGGCTTCCACTGGAATCTTCCTGGGTATCTGGACAGTTGTCCTTACCCTCAGGCCCATCTTACAGTACTGTTGACAGCTGTGCCACCCCCACCCCCATCTCCCAGGCTGGTGGGCAGGAGGGAACATAGCAGAGGCTACATACAGGTCGCACATGCCAACAGACTTGACTTTGTAAGTTAAATGGCTGCTAAAGGCAGTGTGGCTCGCCTCTCTTATTGTAGGCAAGCCCTAAACCAAATGAGTAGTTGATGCTGAGTATGCTGCTGCTTGTCCTGGCCATAGTCGATGTACCATAGTTGTGAGATGTAAATGACCTTAAGTCGCAACAGGGGCTCATCTGGCCTTTACTTCCCACAGCCACGAATGAGATCTCCCCTTGTGCTGGGGCATTCTGATCGTTCAGAATCCAATGGAATCATCCCTTACTAAGGCGGTGGGGGGGGTGTCTACTGCAGGCAGTGGACCTTGACCTAGGCGCCCCCAGTATTCCCAGGCACTTGCTGGCCTTCGATCCTGTGCCAGGTCACTCAGGTGCCGATGACGCTTGTTAGAGACAAAGGGGTGTGTGAGTGCCTCCGAGATTACCCGTGGATCTGGGAGGTATTGGGTGGTTGCCTGGACAGTCCTAGATAATCATGGTTGCTCAACACTGATTTTCAACCAGCTTGCCAGTTTTCTGCACAGCACGTGTTTGGCTGTTTTGGCTGTCTAGTAGATTTCTCCTGATGGCAGGTAAAGCCT
Source organism: Cricetiscus sungorus (assembly GCA_030556225.1). Taxonomy (NCBI): domain Eukaryota; kingdom Metazoa; phylum Chordata; class Mammalia; order Rodentia; family Cricetidae; genus Cricetiscus; species Cricetiscus sungorus. The sequence goes on from JANBXA010000734.1 coordinate 133,467,107, forward strand.
GAGTTAGAACCTTGTTTTCCTTCTTTGTTGTTAGGTGCCATTACATTTGGGAGTTTGTTGGGGGCAGACTACAGGGGAGCACAGGAATCCTTGTGCCTAAGTTAGAGCCATTTATCTGTATCTCTCTGTTTCTGTTACTCTGCTTAGAAAAGTGTTAAGATGGTCAGATGAGTTGGGGCAGCAGCCCTGGGAGCCAGGACTTCCAGGTTTCCTGCCCACAGCTGCTTTTTGCTCAAGGTGCACCTCAGTCCCCAAGTACTGTGTCCACCTCTGCAGGGCCTGCACAGACATCTTTGCTCTGCTTTTCCAGGCTAACAGATAAGGCAGTGAAGGACTATTCTGCCTACCGTTCTTCCCTGCTCTTCTGGGCTCTTGTTGATCTCATTTACAACATGTTTAAGGTAAGAAAGACTTCAGGGCCCAGCCAGTTCCGAGAGGTGTGGGATGTGTGCATCCTTGCCCAAACCTCATTGGTGACTACGTCCCAAGGCTCCGCACTAGCTTTGGATGCTTTACCCTTAAAAAGCTAAAGGCCTCCACTTGGGGAGAGGTGAGCCCCCTCGGCTCAGACCTACACATCCAGCAGTTGGCAGCTGAGGCCACTTTGTCATGCACCCTCCAAACAGTGAACTTTAGGCACACTGACAACCTTCCCACTCTTGTCCTTGCCCGTGGGTAACACTTTGCTCTTTGTGAATGTGTACTACATAGCCAACCTTAAAGTAGAATTTCCTGCTCACTACCTGCTGGGCTCACATGTCTTAGGTGGGTTGGTGTGTTGGGTTAGCCCTGTGATCATGAGTGGAGTGGGTCCATTCAGAGATGCCAGTCATCATGGTTTTGGAAAAGCAGGTGTGGGGATGTCCCATGTTGAAATTGTGGACCCATGTGGAACATTGCATCAACAGAGGCCTCGTGGAGAGTAACTAAGACCAGTGGGCCCTGGAGGTAGGGCCTCCTTACTTCCAGGAAGGCCCTGGTACGTGTTGGGGGGCTCTCCACAGAGCTGAGATGGAGGCAGAGAGCCAGCTGCATTCAGTTATTCACTGGCCCCATGCTCATTGACTCTTGTAGAAGGTGCCCACCAGTAACACGGAGGGCGGCTGGTCCTGCTCTCTGGCCGAGTACATCCGCCACAATGACATGCCCATCTACGAAGCTGCCGACAAGGCCCTGAAAACCTTCCAGGAGGAGTTCATGCCAGTGGAGACCTTCTCAGAGTTCCTCGATGCAGCAGGTCAGTGCAGTTTCCTCTTGTAGAGATTCTCTGGGGCAAAGCCCAGGTCTGTCTCAGTGGAGCTGGCCGTTGTCTTCGTCTTCACAGAGCAGAAGAAATAGGTACACAGTAACTACTATCTCCACTCAGAGGGGAGGGGTTCATTCAAACAGCCCGCTTGCTGGGGTGCAGTGACACGCCCTTAATCCCAGCACTCGGGCAGAGGTGGGTGGATCTCTGAGTTGGAGGCCAGCCTGATCTACATAGAAAGTTTCAGGACAGCAGGCCTACTTAGAGAGACCCTATCCACCACCACCACCCCCACAAACCCCTCCCCCAAAAAAACAAAAAACAAGCAGCCACAGATGAGAGAGCTTCAGTGCAGCATGCACTGGTGCCCATGGCCTCCCGACTCCACCACTGCCCATGGTACATGAACTCAGTGTTCCGGGCTACTCTGGTTAGCCTCATCCTGTCAGTGCGGTTATGGGGACGATTGAGGTTGAGTGGATACAGCAAGTGCAGATGGGGCAAGCTCCTTCGGTCCTGACTTTTAGCAACAGCTCAGAATTAACAGGGAACAGGGCACTTGCCTTCCTTGCACACAACTGCCTGGGCAGGCGTGGAGGAAGTGGAGACTGACAGCAAGGAGTGACTTTGAGTATGCACTCAAAGGGCGACATCTGAGCATTTGTGCCACAGCTCCCAGAACTCAAGTCATTCTCTCCTATCTACAAATTATTTGTACACATTGGTCACTTAATTGTAAATACTTTGAAACTTACTTGGGTATCATATCTGAAAAGTGATAGGAACGGGCCGTGACTCGGGCTTGGTTGGGCCTGGGAAAATCAACCTAGAATACAGATTACACCTTCCCAGGTCCCAGACACTGCTGTGTCATAGCCCTCCACAGGAGCCGTCTTAGAAAGGAGAGCTGCTAAGCCAAAGCAGAGGAAACCAGCCAGCTCCTGTTTGCTAGCTGGCTCCCGATGCTCAGCGCTGTGCTGCTCACTGTGGGGGATCGTGTACAGGCGCAGGGGAGAGTCCCCCAGGCCCTGTTGCCAGGTGAATGCTTCTGTTAGCATTAACGTTTCCTTTTACCTTTCCGTCCTGGGCAGGAGCCACTAAAGGCCCAGGATCTTGTCGCATGCATTCTTCAGTTTGCCCAGGACTAGGCACTCTGTGGGCAACTATTCTTTGGCCCAGTGGGCTCTGCCCTTGAGTGGTGGTGTCTCTGGTCTTGCTGTCTGAGCTGCCTCAGGCTCCCTTGCTTGTCTGTTTCTTACTTCATAGCTCCTTGATCTTCATACCTGTGTTCCCCAGCCTGGCTGTTTAGGCAGTAGACTCACTAGTTTCCTCAGAGTTGATCCTGACCAAGAGCACACAGCTGGTCCTCGGTGCTGAGCCTGTGCTTGTCATATGAAACAGTCAAAGTGACTGAAAGTCAGAGCCAGGGAGAGGTGAGCAGGGATGAAGGACTTGCCTGCCTCCATGCCTGGGCAGGCCCTGGCAGCAGTGGGCCTCTCGTCTCTTTGTGAGCCCAGGCTTTCATACCTTACTTAAAAATTTTAAACTGCCAGAACAGCGACATGCCCCGTTCAAATTCAAGAACAAGACACCTTCTGGGGCCAAGAGAAGCAGCTGGGCCGCTTTGCCTTGTTACTGCAGATGCTTGGAGGTGACTTGTTCGGATGCTCATGTTTAACTCAAGGTTTCGGTGTCTGCTCCGCACTGTTGATGAGGTCAGGTGCCTGCTGGGGCCTGGTGTAGAGAATGTGCCAGGTTCTTCCACCGCGAAGGCCTCCGTTAGTCCCCATGGCAGGCAGGGAGGGCTCCCTACTGTCTCTTTCTGAGAATTGAAGAAATGAGAGCCCCTGTGCCCTGGCAGCTTGCTAGGAATCCAGGGGTATGATAGAACTGACGCCCAGAGGCCTCTGTTCTGCCCTTCCTGTTCTGCATTTGCTGTTCTCTGGTCACTTTAAGATGCTGACAAAGGCTGGGGGGGAGATGGCTTAGCTATGGACTACCATGGCAGCATAAGGACCTGAGTTCTGATCCCCAGCACCCCCACAAAAGCCAGGTGTGGGTAGAGCTTTAGCACTAGGAGGCTGCAGGTAGTAGGATCCCCTGCTGAGCTTGCTGGCCAGCCAGTCTAGCCAGCCAGCAAACTCTAAGAACCTGTCTTAGAAAATGATGAGGGCAGTGGGAAAGACACGCTATGTTCACACACACAGAGCACTGTGCTGGGGTGGCGGGTATAGTTCAACTAAAGAGTGCTTGCCTAGTATTCACGAAGTGCTGGTTCAGTCCCCACACCAGGCGTGGTAGCCCAGAAGCTCAGAGGAGGTCCTCAGCTGCATAGTGAGTTTGAGGCCAGTCTGGGAGCAAACAACCAACCTCAGAGTGATGGTTTGCAGCTCTTCAATGGCCACAGGACAGGTTGAAATCTTCTACTCCAGGGAATCCAAACTGACCTCCATCTAATTGTCTCTGGTGGCACCCACATCTGGAGCAGAGTATTTGTCACACGGTGATCACCTCCGCACCATTGCTGGAATCCAGCATGTGGTTGCATCACAGCATGCTGGCCTCAGTATGTTGTGTGCATGAATGAGGCATCTGTGACTCAGTGGGCTGGGGGCCCTGTATGCCACTCACACTCTGTCTCTGCTTTCCAGGCCTCCTGTCTGAAATCACCGATCCAGAGGGCTTCCTAAAGGACCTATTGAACTCAATCCCCTGACCATCTCCATGGAAATGAGATCACGGTGACGAGATTGAAGCTAGCTTGCCTTCCTCCCTCGTTCGTCCCTCCGTGTGCATTCATTTCCCCCACGGACGCTGCATTAGCACCCCCTCCTCCCTCATTTTTCTCGGAGTGGCTTGGGGTTTGTAGGTTTCCTGTTCTATCGCCCGTGTGTGTGTGCTGCGTGGGCTATGAAGTTGTCTATAGCCCAAGCCATTGAAGGACCTATACATACCTAGGGGCTGTGAGCTGACCTGGCCAGCTTGAGTGTGCACATCTTGAAATAAATGAATGACTTAGTACACATTGGAAAGGGGTTTGGCTGTTGCTTGCCCAGTGCTTTCCAGTGAACTCACAGCCTTGTGGTGACATAACAGGACGACTACTACCGAATTTGAATTGTGTTCTGGACAGGGATGGGCCTGATGATTTTCTAGTTCCTAGCCAAAAGAGGGCTCAGCAGAACAGGCCCTGGTCAGCATCTACTTCAAAAGCCTTGAAAACATTGACAGTCTCCTGCTGTCTGCTGGGCAGAGTGGAGAGACCACAGGAAGACTAAGGATAGTGAGAGTAGCTGTGCCCACTGATAGGCCTGTCTTCCGCCCTTCCTAGCATCCACACAAAGAAAGCCTGTGCATCGTTGACCCAGAACCCCAGATCCCCACATGAGACCTCAGTTGATAGGTGTAGTGCCTTTGATGTTGCATTTTGGACTTCTGAGACCTGCACCCTACCTCCTAGGCTTCCTAGAGCCTTTCCCAGACTTCAGCAAAAGGCCGACCCAATCACAGCTGGGTGGGGAGGGAGAACTGGCTAGCTCTCATCTCCTTTGTTCTAGAGGGCCACTCAACCAAAGGCTCTGAGTGACATCAGCCCCTCTGAATGTCTGGTTCACAAGGCTTGCTCCCTGGGCCAGACCGTCTGGGCCTGTAGTGCCTCAGGTCCCGTTTGGGTGACTGTGTCATTTCCCCAGAGCCTTTGCAGCCACAAGGTGGGAATATTGTGCTCAGACTGAACAAAGGCACAGCACTGATTAGTTTGAGTAGTGTTCTGAGGCCCTGGTAGACCAGACAAGCACACTGAGGGATGAGTTAACTCTGGGGCAATTGACTCAGGTTTCCTGCCTGCTTCTGCCTCCTAGGTACCTCTGTAGGGGTCTCACCTGTGAGAAATGGTGGCCACCCAGGACTGGGGAGGCCACCTGCCTGCCCTGGAGGAAGAACACAGTAGCTCCCCTTAGAAGAGGGCCTGTTGACCGCGGCTTAGAGTCTGCATCCCTTTTCCATGTACCTCCAAGTCTGGGTGGGTTCAGCAAGGAGGATGGAGTTTTGAGGTCTCCTTTACACACACTTGTCTGTCCTGCTGGACTCCAGAGATGCAGTTCAGGCATGAGCGACGGGACAGCCACCATCCATCACTTGGTGGGAAGTAAATTGGAGCCGTTTCATGTGGAGCAAGGGCTGCCAGTGCAGATGGGGACTTGCTGTCGGCCAGACTACAGTTACGGTCACACCTCATATTAATGTAGCACCTTCAGAAGGTTAACCAAAGCTTGCACAAAGGGAGCCACCAAAGCTCTTTTCAAGGTCCCTCCTGCTTTTTACTATTTCTTGCAGAGGCCTGTTCTGTCCTGTCCAGAAAATGAGCTGTGGTAGCCATGCTTTTGGTTTTGAGTGAGTGTATAAAGTAGCAAGTAGCAGATACATGTATAGCAAATCAAATAGCCCTCACAGTGTCCCACAGAGACAACTGGAGTAGCCCAGTGGAGAGCAAATGATGGCCATCAGGCAGAGACTGACTCAGCACTGAGTCAGCTGGAGTTCCCAACCGAGGAGCCAGGCAGAGCCGAGAGTCCTCAGATGAGCATCCAGCTTTTCTTCTCAAAGTTCTCAAAGACTTTAACACCCTCAGCTGTTTGCTCTTCTGTCCTTGTTTCAGAGTTGGGTGTCAGCCTGACCCAGGACAGGGCCTTCTGAAGGACAGCTGACAAACACGCTGTGGTGGGACCGCCACCCTCACTCCAGAGTCTGCTTCTCGGCCTAAGCAGCATGTCATCACTGGCCATAGAATACACATTACAAGGCCTCCAAGGCTTTGGGCCCAGCCCAAGTTCGTTCTTGATGTCATTGTCCAGCTTTTCTAGGTGCCTGTGCAAGGGTACCTCCCAGTGGCTCTGTACCATCCCAGACAAGCTGCTGACAGGGCAGCCCTGCAGGTCTGTGCCTGAACAGTAGTGGAAAACAGGCTGGGGAGTAAACAGCCTCCCCACGCCTGCGTCCCATCCCATAGCAGGAACACTGAAGGACACCAGATGAGCCAGCCCTCCTTCATGGTGCTTAGCTGCAAATCCCATGGGGTTGAAGCCAGCTGCTAGGCGTAGTGAGGTTTGCAGCCGTCAGTCCCTGAAGCCATTCAACAGGAAGGCCATTGGCCCTTTTCACACTGTTCACATTCCTCCTGGCCTCCAGCTCTCCAAGTACACCTACCCTGTTTGATTTACCGTTTGGGATTGGGGGTGCTATCCCATCCCACTAGGCCTGTTCCACCCCTTTCCAGATAGTGTGTGTGGTTAGACCAGGGCTTGGGCCAGGTTCTTCATTCTGTCATCAGCTCTGATGACCGTGATAGTGGAGTCTCAGAGGAAGTTTGCCTGCTGGGGACATGGGAACTGAGGGGAGTATGGGACTCCCAAGGACCCCACATTACTCAACATCCATGTATTTACTCCAGGATTCGGTACCACGTGCTGTGCGGGCTCTTAGCGTGCCGGGTTCCCAAGAGGGCGGCAGCTCCCTTACCAGGTACATAGATTGGGGCCCCTCGGGCTACTCGTACTGCTGGACAGTACCCCTTCTTCCCCATCTCAGACAGGCTGCCCCATGCCTGATTTTAGGGTCATTTTTTTGCCTGGAGTTGGCTATGGTGTCCCAAGACACTAAAACTTTAATTTGAGCCATCCCAGCAGTACTAGAGGGACATCTGAGAGGACCAAGGTGAGTTTCCGCTGCGCCCCTGCAGCCACGTGCTGTGGGGCTTCCTCAGGGCAGGGCCAGGGCTCCCAGTCTTCTGGCCATTTTGATCTTCTCTGTGCAGGACAGGTTGGTCTCTCCATATAATAGAGGCAAAGTCACGGCCAAATAGCAGATGTGGCCCAAACTCTGTCCATGCTTATAAGAGCAGCCAGCCTGGGCACACAGTGCGGAATGAAGAGCTGGGGCAGACAGTTCTGTTTGGTGTCCGACTCCCTGGTAAGACAGAATGAGTCCACATAATGTGTAGCAGAAGTTCCATGGTAAGGACGAGGGAGGTCTGGGACAGTACAGGGCAACCTAGCCCTTGAGGCTAGTGGGAATGTTTCCCAAGGGTAGCAGTTTCTTGAGTCTCAGCCCTGTAGGGGCCTAGACAAGGTTCCTGTCCTGTTTGTGTCCTCACCTTCATTGTGATATTGTGACAGGCAGTGTCACCACAGCAGGCTGGAAGGACAAACAAAATGAGAGCCCTTAAGAAACATGTCAGCCCACTCACGTGCACATGTGTGCACATTCGCAGCCAGCAGAGCTCAGTTGCCTAGGTGATGTTTGTTTAGCTTTGTTCTTGCCTCTGCTGGTCTGTGTTTCCTGCCTCAGGTGGGGCCCCTCCCTTCCCTGACTAAGGTTTGACTGCCACTCATCCTGTGGCCTCCCTAACAAGCCCAGAAGGCGGGACTGGGGACCAGGCATGTGCAGACACCCACCTCTGCTGCTCATCCTGTTGGCACTATCCGCCAGACCTCTTGATCCAGCCCAGCAGAAGGTCCCTCTACCATCAGCCCGGGTCCCTTTACTTTGGCCCTTTTTGCCTAGGGCTGAGGATAGTGGCAGAGGGGGAGGAGACCTAGGCACAGAGGACTGCAGCAGCACCTAAGTCTCACTGAACTGAAGGGGGGCAGGGGAGGAGGTAGGGGTCTAGAAAAGCGACTGCTCTCTTACAAATATATAAATGAACTGCCACTAAACGTTCTGTGTCCCCAGCTCACCTCTAATATTACACTGGGTTTCCAGGCCCAATACAGATGGCTGCTTCCACCCTCCTATGAACCCCGGCTGCCGAGGGAAACCTGACTTCCTGCTGCAGTCGCCACTGGCAGCCTCCTGGGACAGAACCAGAGAGGACAGAGATGAGGTCCCAGGACAGTGGGAGAGTCAAGGAAACCTATGTGGAAAAGTAACTGCCACCTCAGGGTGGGGTCTGTGCTCGCTGCTCTCTGAGCTCCATCCCTCAGACATCTCTACTGCCTCTTTCTGGTGCCCATGTCACTCCAACCACCTTCACTGTCCTCATCAGTCACCATGCAAGTCTGGACGCCCTGTCAGACTGTTGGTGGCTTTAGGAATTTGGGGACCCTGCATGCTCTTAAGCACCCAGCTGTCAGAGCCCTGTGTCTGGGATGATCCCTGATCCTTAAGTTTCCGTGCTTCTGCTGGTTCAAGGAGGAGCCTGGGTCTCAGAGAACCCAGCCCACTTGCCCAAGGCTGCACAGCTTGCCAGTGGGATTCAGCTCTGTGCACCCTGTCTGAGCCCTGTTTGTTTACCTGGCCTGGCTCCTTGTCCGTCTAAGCTTAGATGCAGATCATCCCAGCTCTCCATGGCTTCAGGAGCCAGGGCTAGGCCAAGATTCTGGCAGGCAGGTGTGGCAGCCACAGCCAAAGGTTAACTGACCTCATGCTGGGAACCAGGCTTCTGGCTGGAGAACCGATGAGATGCAAGGCCATGGGAGCAGCTGGGAGCTAGCGTGACAGGTTCTGGGCACCAGACAGTGCAATTAGAAGGTAGCTTTTGTTGGGTGGAACCTGAAGGCTGAGCCCCAACCATTCAACCTCTCAGCTCCAGCCCTTCATGTGGCAGTAATCTGCTTGTCCACGGAAATGGTCACAGTTCTGTTGCCTGTAATTACGGGCAGCCTGACAATGCTGTGTTCTCTCCTGGCTCTAGAAGTAATTGTCCCCAGGCTGGTCATTCTCCCAGTGAATCTTGATTGATGCCAGCTTTACTTCTGCCCCTGCTGTCAAAGGCACTTTCTCAAATGGGAACAAACCCATGGATGTTTTCAAACTGCTGGCAGACAGGCCCCTCATTGCCACTTCTGCCTCAGCTGCTCCCATCCTGAGGCCTGTCCAAGGGTGTGTTCAGCAGTGAGCAGGTCTCTTGTGCCCACACTTGCTGTAGGAGACACTGCCAGCGCTATTAAAACGGAAGTCAGGGAGCTGAGTGAAATCTGAACATAAGACATTGGTATACGTTCCAAAAGACCTGAAAAGGGCTGAGGCCCACTGGACTCATGATTCCTAACCTGGAGAAAGCCCCTTGGCCACGTCCCAGCTCCAGGGGCCTAGGGCTCAGACATGCCTACCTGGCAGCTAGGGTGAGCATAGTGGTGTAGACAGGCCTGGAGTGTTGGGGGATGGGATGACAAGGAGCTGAGGTTTATTCAAGACCTAAGAGCCCTGATTTATGAGTAGGGTGTGGGAGGGCAGCCATCTTGTTACATGGCTGCACCGAGCCGCCCCCCCCCCCAGGTTCTCTCCATCCATCCTGGCACCCTGGAGCTTCTGCTCAGCCCCCTGTGAGCCCTGAAGGATAGGGCTGGAAGACCCAAGTTTCTGGGGTCACAGTCTGGAGTCAGATCTCAGTTGAGGGCTAGCTGTGTGTCCTTAGACCAAGACCTTCACCTCTCTGGGCCTGTTCCTGCATGTGAGCGTGTCTCAGGGTCTTTAGTCTGAGTGACTTATCGTGGGAGAGGCTTGACTTGTAAGGAAAACAGTAAGAAGCAGGGATCATGCAGTGGCAAGAGCTGTGTGGAAGAGACACTTCTGTCACAAGAGGCATCCAGGCACCACACACAATGTGGGCCCAGGAGAGCCACTTCGCTCATTTCAGGAAAAGGTCGATAAGCCAGGCATAGTGTCATAGGCTTGCAGTCCACCATTTAGGAGGCTGATATGGGAACATCAGAAGTTCTAGGCCAGCCAGGTCTGCATAGAACAGCAAAAAGAGACGGAATGGCTTGCCAAGATTGGCCAAGGGAACGCCAGTGGGTTATAGAAGACTTTTGTCCCCTCTCTCAGGAGACAGGGAGAGAAACATGGAGTGGGAATGAGAGCTTTGAGTGGCCTTGGGCTTTCTGCAAGCATTGCTAAGGACACTGTAATAGTGACAGTCACAGCTGTAGCCATCAGAGTCAACCCAGGGCCGGAAGCCTCATGTTTGACCAGAGTCTTCGTCACTTCAGCAGCTGGTTTGGCCAGGTGAACCATAATGGCCTTAAAGGACACGTCTGAAATTACGCAGCTAGGCAGTGTCTTTAATGAGAATCCCTTAGCAGACTGACTGGGAGGTTTCCCCATAACACCCAGTTGTAGCAGTTCCCAGGGCCAGGCCCAGGGAGCCAGGAGCACAGTAGTGACAGCTGGATGCATGGCTGATGAGCCAGCAGCTGGGAGACCAGAGCATCGCACACTAGCCTAGATCATCAAGGGACTTGTTATGTGGAGCTGGGTGTGGCTGGCCTGGCAGATAGACAGGGCTGGGGTCTTTGAATGACTGTGGGCTCCATCCCAGCCTGGCTCCCCCCATGACCCTGCTCCACCTGAGCAGGCCTGAGTAGAGCCCACTGCATTCTGTGTTCCCTGTAGGAGACCTTGCCCCCATAAGCCCTCTCACTGTCCTGTGTACCAAATGCAGGACGTCACCCATCTGGTCTTTGTTGGGAGACAGGAATGACTCCAACTGGCTTTGATAGATGGTCCTTGCTGGAGCAGATGGAGCAGACCCCCAACTGCAACAGCAATGTCTACAGCCCCTCCAAGTCACCCAGCAGAAATCCTTCCTTCTGTTCTTAACAGGATGTGTCAACACAGGCTCCAATACTGGGCCCGTCTGCCTGTGCCACAGGGGCCTACCTAGACACACCCACCCGGCATCCCACCCCAAGCCCCCATGGCCTTGCTGCTTTGAACCACTTGCTGTGGTTTTAGACTGGTCAGGTGCATCTGATTAGCTGAGTCTAAGTCACATGACCACATCCTACTCCCTAAGAAAGCCTGGGAGACCGTTAAAGGCTGTAGCCTCCATCAGAACCTCAGGTGGGAGGACCAAGGACATTGTCACCACAGACTGACACTGGCTTATCCCAGGAGGTGGCCTGAGGGATGGAGATGGTAATTTTTTCTCTAAGTTGTTGTTTATGGCATGTATGTGTACTCCATATGTGTACTGGTACCCATGGAGGCCAGAAGAAGGTGCTAGATAGTCTGGAACTGGGGTTGCCAGCAGTTATGAACCACCTGGTGCGGGTGTTGGGAGAACAACTCAGGTCCTCTGTGAGAACATCGAGCATTCTTAACTGCTGTGCCATCTGCCCCACCCATAGCTGGTCATTTACAGAGAAGCTTTGGTGTCAGTCAACCGCCACTGCCACTGTCACACTCTGTTACAGCAGGAGGGGATTTCTTGAAGGAGGTGCCATTGGAGATGAGCTCTTTGGCTGAGGAGCACAATTGAGACAGAAGGGGAGCAGGACGGACATCAGGAGGAAGGACTGGCAGGAGCCACATCCAAGAGATTCCAGCATTGGGGGGGGGGGGAGAGGACACTGACTGGGACACGCTTGGGAAGCCTCCTGCTGGTGCTCGGGGAAAGTGGCTGGGTGGGGCTGGCTATAGGTACAGGACACCCTCCACATAGGTCTGCAGAAGCCAGGAAGGGTGATTCTGGGCCTCAGGGAAGGATGACTGTCCCACGCCTCATTAACCCTGCTTCCACCTTAAAAGCCCCTTCCTGTGTCCCCAGAACACCCTTCACCCCTGGTTTTCCCCTCCTTCTGCTCCAAAGGGCCCATCAACTACCCATTCCTGGACTTTTTGGGGGATTGGACAGTGATATGATTCCTGTCCTCGGACTTGTCCCCTGGGTCACTAGGGTAGATATGAAGCTGTCACTCAGTGCTGTGAGCAGTCAGGCCCTCCGTCAGTTCCTTGAATTAAGTCACTTCAACACACACTGGGCCTGGTGTGTAGAAGGATACGGTGATATAGCTCCTTGTGGCCAGGCTGAATGAGAGCATGACACCACAGCCCTGCTCTGTGCTTTCTTCCCCAGGGAGCTCTGCCTGCCTCTGATGGGTATAGGACAGAGCACTGTCATCTCATGACAGTGACAAGGACCTGATGCTGAGGAGTGTAATTGGGATTTTCTTCTTGGGCCACTAGTTCAAGAAGAAGAAAAAAAAAGGCACAGAGACTTATTAATCGTGCCTTAGCTTAGTCCTTGTTTCTTTTTTAATTTCACTTATTCATATTTTATGTATGAGTGATTTGCAAGTATATCTGCATAGCAGAAGAAGGCATCAGATCCTATTATAGATGAATGTGAGCCACCATATATGTGATTGCTGGGAATTGAACTCAGGACCTCTGGAAAAACATCCGGTGCTCTTATCCTCTGAGCCATTTTCCTGGCATTCACTCTGTAGACCAGACCAACTGTCTCTGTCTCCCATAGAATTAAAGGCGAGCACCACCACCACCAGACTTTAGTCTTGATTCTAATTAGTTTTTAAAACTTAAATTAGCCCATTTTTTAAAATCTCTGTTCTTCCATGTGCTCATTGCTTCGTCTCCATTATGCCCATCCTGGTTATCCCTCATCTGCCTGACGACTCCTTACTTCTTCCCCCAAGACCTCTCTGTCCTCAGAAGTCCCACCCAACCTCTTCCTGTCTAGCTATTGGCCATTCAGCTCTTTATTAAACCAATCACAGTGACATACCTTTACACCATGCAAAGGACTATTTTACATCATTACCCCTTTTTGTCTAAATAAAAAGGAAAGGTTTTAACTCTAACATAATCAAACTAAACAATATGAACAATTATCAGGTAAGAATTATATTCACAATATCCAGTCCACTTGACAAATTCAGAGAAAATACTCTATTATCTATTCATTCTTGATTAGTCCAAAGTTTTGTGCCTAATTTACCTTCTGTCTTAACTAAGGAAAACTATAACTATCTAGTCTACAAGTCCATCAAAGTCCCAAGAAGGATATATTACCTGAGTAAACAGGAAGTACAGAGCAAGCAACTTCCAAAACTAAGAACAGTCACCCAAAGTTCCTATCTAACATTGGGACATCCATCTTCAGGCTACAGCCTAGTATATTTGACAGGTTCTTCTATAAAGGAAGAAATTTTGAAGGACTGTCCTACCTTGTCTTGGCAAAGTTTGGCAGTCACCTTTTGTGTTCTGTTGGTTCAGTTTGGACAGTGTACTGTCAGCAGTAGAGGCAAGGGCAGTTTCTTGCCCAAATGGCTAGCTTTTGCCACAAAGAAAGCAAACTCCATATGGAGGTTCTTTTATGTTCCTCATTCTTTTCTGAGGTAGATTGGTGCTGTCAGGAGAAGAGGTGTCTCACTGTCATGAAAAGCCTTATTTATTATAACATTTTAAATGCCATATTCTGTAGGTCTTTGAAGTGCTTGATGATCACCTATCTAAAATATATCTCTGCACGACCTTGAAAACATACCTCACATACTATAAGTTTAATAGTTATAGATGATTATTAACCTATGTTTCTTTATTATCCTAAATAGCTTTGAAGGACTAAAACTTTACATTTTTAAATGAGCTGTATAGATACAAGGTCTTCAACAAGAATAGAAACATGTATACATTATAACAAAAATAACCTTAAATTTGTATCAACATACAAAAATCTACACCAATGTAAAATATTTGAAATTAGTGGTTGTTCCAAAGATTCAGTAATCTACCCTTTTATTCCATCATTTCTATACTATATACCCACCTTTCCCATCTAATCTCCTTTGTTCTGCTTTTTTCCTGACTATGACCAATAACAGCTTGTAACCAACCCCCTAAACAATGGCAAATATCCGTAACCCACTGAATGACCAAAAACCACCCACTCCTCCTCTTGGGAATATAGACGTTGTGTTCTCTAGACTGCTTCTGTTGTTTGGGCTGATGACATTTTAGAGGACCCTGAGGAAGTTGAGATAATTGTCAAATCCTGGGAAAATATCCATAGCATTTGTTGTTCAATCTCTGTGCAATGGGAAAGCTCAAGGCTGATCTGAAGTCCTGGCTAGAATGATCTTTGAGGTTGGACCATCTCAGCCAGCAGTATTAAAGTTGTTCTGGATGTAGAACTCTGAGGAAACTGCAACGGAGGCACTCTGAGAGACTGGATCACCTGGGCCACCCGTTTTCACTGGTGTCTGGTCCCCTTGCTCCGAAAACACACAAACTTTCAAAGGTAACATGCATATCTGTATAAGCAAAAGTATGGCCTGTGTGCTGTACACAAGCCAGCCAAATAGGATTTCTTTTTGTTTTATGTTTGAACAGGTAAGATATCTGTCACTGATCTTGTAGGTTTTTTTTTTTTTTTAGGTTCATTTTGTAATGTCTACACCCAGAATTTTCAGGGGGGTCTTCCTTGATAAAACCTGATCTTCATCAACCTTGAAGGAATCCACAGCCTTTCATTTCGGTGGAAACAAAAGCATAACCTCTTCCCCAAGGCAATATTTTCTGACTTCCATTTTAAAGTTACGGCAACCCTAAAGTATCTAGGCTGGTTTAACTCAGCAGTTCCTTTTACAAGCCCATGCGTCTCAGCAACTATCACTCATCAGCAATCAAAGTCAGCAAGACACCATATAGGATCCAGACTTTCTGTGTATTTTCCATCTTTACATGGCTTATCCTTTTTGTATTATTTTATCTTTTAAAGACTTTATCTTATTATTTATAAACTATTTTCTCTATGATTGTATGCCTGCTTTATTCTTTTTTAAGCCTACATACATTTTAAAAATACACTAACCTGTTTAGAGGTTGCATTTTTTGTTTTGTTTTGTTTTGTTTTGTTTTGTTTTGTTTTGTTTTGTTATTCCAATCTGGATTTGTCTTTGCTGAGTACCTGCAGTGTTCTTTGACTGTGTGAGACAAATCTTAAACTGCTCTGTCAGATGCTGGCATGGCTCAGTTTAGTACATGGTGCTGGTGGTGGCTGGCTTCAGCCCACAAGCAGCAGCCAGCAGCTGCATCTTGGTACATTGCTGTGCCTACCTGAGAGACTGTAGTCACCAGGAAGCTGTGTTTGACTCCATGTTCCGAATCTTTTTTTTTTTTTTTTTTTTTTCAACGCTTTCTCGGGCCTTATGTGGATACATCTGGCCCCACATTAGGTGCCACTTTAATCAGGCTTTTCTTCTTGGGCTGCCAGCTCACGAAAAATTACATGGAAACCTAGTATTAACTATGAAAGCTTGGTCTTAGCTTAGGCTTGTTTCTAACTAGCTCTTATAACTTAACCCATATTTTTAAATTTGTGTTGTTCCATGTGCTTGTTGCCTCACCTCCATTATGCGCATGCTGCTTATTCTGCCTCTGGCTGCTGACTCCACCTTTCTTCCCCGAGACCGCTGTGTCCCCAGAAGTCCGGCCTAACCTCTTCCTGTCTTAGCTACTGGCCACTCAGTTCTTTATTAAACCAACCACAGTGACACATCTTCACACCATGTGTCGCGGGTCTTCTCTTGCCCTCATCCTGTGCTCACTCCCCAGAGTAGGGTTCTGTGATGGCAGAGAAAGAAACGGGCTCATGGAAGGGGAGCATTTACTCCGTGGTCTCAGGGTGGGGAAGGGCTAAGCTGGAATACATGCCCAGATTTCTATGATGTCTATGATGTCTATTTCTATGAGCCTACAGGCCTCTTTTTAAACCAAATATGTATTTGCTTATTTGTTTTGTATGGGAGTGTGCATGTGCCGTGTGTGAAATAGTCTGTGTGAAAGTCTAGATCAGGGGGTGGCCCTTCACACAGAAATCAGGCTAAGGTACCCAACACCAGGAAAACAGAAGAGATGGCATGGCTGACATGTCTGTGTGCCTCTGGGTCACCCAAGGCCTTAGCAAATGTTTGTGACATAAAAACAAGACCATATCTGGTCAGATGTCAGCAACCCCTGCTGAGCCCATTTGGGCCTTGTTATAGATAAGACAAAGGAAGCCTCTGTCCTCAGCCACCTAAGCAGTGCAATCTGGGACACAGAATCCTGCTACTGAGATCCTCCCTACCCCAAGCCTCATCAATCTTCTCATATAAGGATGTCAAGTTCTTTGGATACCCTAAGAAAGGTCATACCTCAGCTGAGCTCAAGGGAGCCCACCGGGCATTTCCTCCCTCCCTCAGCTTCTTATCATGTTTTCTCTCTCTCTCTCTCTCTCTCTCTCTCTCTCTGTCTGTCTGTCTGTCTCTCTCTCTCTCTGTCTCTCTCTGTCTCTCTCTGTCTCTCTCTCTCTGTCTCTCTGTCTCTCTGTCTCTCTCTGTCTCTCTCTCTCTCTCTGTCTCTCTCTGTCTGTCTGTCTCTCTCTCTGCCTCTCTCTCTCTCTCTCTCTCTCTCTCTCTCTCTCTCTCTCTCTCTCTCTCTCTCTTCCTCATCACAGCTTGTCCCTGAGCCACAAGTCATGGCATCATCTACTCTCAGACAAGCTCCATCTGCCAGGATGGGGTCCCCAGGGTCAGACTGACACATGTCAGGGACAACTGAGTTCAGGCAGATTGGGAGGGGAGCCCAGGGCTCAATGTCTTGAGAATTTTCTCAGCTTGTTCAGGATGCCATGGTTCTTCCTATTCCTGGGGCTTTGGGTTCTCAAAAGACAAGAGTTTTTGACATCCTGAGTGTCTGTCCCCAAAACCCAGAGTCAAGGGACAAGGTGTAGGAAGAAGGAAGCAGAGAATTTACCCTGTGCCTGCATTAGCAGAGACCTAGGCAGGTGTTCCCATGAGGCCACCCAGCCTACGAGAAAGGGTTTCAGCCATTCTCTCTCCTCCCTAGCAAGCTGTCCACCACAGGGCCTTTGCTCATGCTGCCTACTGCCCGAACACCCTATCCTCAGGTTGCATGAGCTCCTTCAGGCCACTAGGGGCTTAGAGTATGAGTCCTACTGTCAAAGGGACCTCTCCAGGACCCCATACTATGTCCTGTCCTGCCTAATGTTCTGCCATGCTCCAGAGCCACCTCATTGCCTGCTGACAGCCGTCCTGTCCCTCTTCCCATGCCACAAGCATGACTGGCTCAGCCACAGTCCACAGTCATTCTGAACTGGGGAGAAGGGGATTACCTCCCTTTCATTCATTATTTATATTTAACATTTATTTGTTGAGTGTGTGTGCGCGTGTGCGTGTATGTATACTGGAGAGGGTAAGGGCCTGCAGGTTTCAGGTGTGCAGAGGTCTGCAGCCCCCTTGAAGTCCTGTCTGGTGGCCATTGTCTCTGATGATCCTGACACTCTGCCCCCCACTGTTGGAATTAGAGGAACCCAGGCTGCTCCCAGTGGTATCTCCCAGGTCAGGAACTCCATTCTGAGCTCGGCATGGAGTTGACTTACACTGTGGTCACAGGAACCCGGTTTCCCTGGGGCTGCCACGAGGCCATGCTGGTGGCTCAGTCCCAGTACACGTGTGGACCTAATAAATATTCCAGCCCAGCCTGCCACCTCGCCAAAGATGAGGCCCAAGCAGGTGAGCAAATTCCTGGCTGGAGGAGCCACCCTTGCCCACAGGCTGTCCTGGCACTGGTGCCTGCTGACTGAGGGACTTGGCCGTCATTGCTGCTGGCTTCCGCCTGAGACTCAGATGGGCTGGGGCCACCATCCTAAGAAAGGCATTGGTCATGGAATCCATGAGGGACAATGATGCAACAAAGGGCTAACCCTTGATGCCAGAAGACACAAGACACGCTGGTAACAATTGAAAAGGAGAGTGCAGTGGGTTCCAGGAAGGGGAGGATGTGGTTTCCAGGAGGCTGGGGTGTGGGTACCAAACTTCCCTGTAATGCCAGCCTTTGACTTTGAGCTCTGGGACAGGGGTCAGACTGCTTGCTCCAATGATGTGTGTGACCCAGAGCCAAACTCCCAGGGGTCCCCAGGAGGTGCTCAGGGGTGGTGGGAGCCTCCTGAGCCAAGCATCCCCTAAGAAGGAGGCAGATTAACACACGCTGGGAGGCTGTTGCAGAGGCCCAGGCCTGGGCAGGCAGTCCTAAGTGTGGTCCTGGCCTCTGCGACCCACCATGGATGCCATGGATGGATGTGAGTCAAGGCTCCAAAGCACCAACTGCAGAATGAGTTTCTGAGCCTCACCTGGGACCTCACAGCGCTGCTACGGACACTGCTTTGCCCAGTTTAGGCAAGGATTGTAAAGTGCCACGGAAAAAGAGCTGTGGGCCTGGGGTTGGGCTCGGTTGGTCAGTTGGTGCTAGCATGCAGCAAGCCCTGGAGTTGATTCCGGGACCACACAAAACCAGGCACGGTGGCATACAGGTTTAATTCCAATACTCAAAGGGGAGGAGGAGGAGGATCCGAAATTCAAAGACATCTTCAGTTACATCAGCAAATGTAAGGTCATCCTGGACTACCTGAGACCTCATTTCAAAACTAAATAAGTAAATACATCTGTAAATAAGTGAGAGTCCGGTAAGCAGGCGCTCCACTCCCAAGTTCACCTCCGGAAGGCCTGTGTTCCCGGCAGGAGGGAGCAGGAGCCAAGGGGCCCCAGACAGGGTGCCCCTCCCACCCCCAGATGGTCCTATCTGAATCCAAACTCCCGCCATTTCCTCCCTATATGCTCCAGCCAGGAGATCACCCTGCAGCCTGGGGGGGGGGGGTCTCAGCTCTCAGGGAGTATGTGATGAGGAGCTGGGGGCCCCGTGACACAGGTTTTTAATCTCAGTTTGGCCACCAGCAGAGTCAAAGAAGGAGCCCATAGTATCCCAGAAGGGGTAGAGCCAGGCAATGAATACGGTGACCGGGAGGAGGGAAGGCCTGGTAGGGAATTACCAGAGCCTCAGGGGAGAAGAGAGAGAAACCCCTCTCTCTAGACAGGGTTGCTGAACAAAGTAGGCTAAGACGTTAGGATCAAAAAAGACAGAAATCAGTCAGGTGGTGGTGCACGCCTTTAGTGCCAGCACTCAGGGCAGAGGTAGGCGGATCCCCGTGAGTTTGAGGTCAGCCTGGTCTACAGAGTGAGTTCCGGACAGCCAGGGCTACATAGTGAGAGCTGCATACTGTCTCACAGCAGCAATAACAAAAAGCAGAAATTCCAATGTGAATGAATGTAAATGATGCGAGGGGGAGATGAGTCCTCTGGGTTGGCTTGGAATTTTGGAAGCCCGTGTGAGCTCATGGTACTCAAGACCAGAGAGAGGTGGATGAATACAGATGGAAATGTGAGTGGTATGTTTATTACAACACACACACACACACACACACACACACACACACACACACACACACACACTCCTTCTTCCTCATCTGCCAAAATCTCTGGGTGCCCAGATGCCTTTTATAAGACAGGCCAATATTTACATATGACTCTCCAAGAGTCGATTTTCTCTTCTCCCTACCCCGGTGTTGTACTATGTAGCCTGGGCTGGCCTTGAACTCATACTCTTGCTGCTCCAGCTTCCCAAGTGGGGGATCAGAGCCATGTAACACTTCCTGTGGCCCACTCATAGACTTTTGACATCTCCAAGTTGTTTATAATACCCAACACAAACACCGTGTAAATAATTCATGATGCCTTGCTCCAGGACTGACAGGAAAAGCCAGTGTGTGTTCAGTATGAATGGAGGTTTTTTGTTTTTTGTTTTGTTTTTCCCTGAATACTTTCCATCTGAGATTGGTTGAATCTGAGAATATGGAACTTCAGAGGCAAGTGGTGTTGAATATATCTATGCTGCTGTAACTGAACCACTAAGTGGGAAATTTGATGAGGGTGGGATTTTTTTATTACACCGTGTATGTGAGTGGGCATGTGCACACTCATGCATGTGCATGCACAAGTACAGGTCAGGGACAACTTGCATGAATCAGTTCTTGCCTTCCAACACATAAACATATAGGCCCTATGCATGTCTTTAAGGTCATATTTATCTTTTAGATAAATAGAAGGTCTTCAAACGCTTCAGAGATCAACAAAATATGGCATTTAGATGTCTTAATAACACAAAGCTTTTCATGACAATGAGATACATCTCGTCCTGGCAACACCAGTGTACTTCCGATGAGGTGAAGGACATTAAAGAACCTCCATATAGAATTTGGTTTCTTTGTGGCATAAGTAGCCACTGGGCAAGATACTGCCCTTGCCTCAGCTCCTGACAGTATGCTGTCCAGATTGGACAAGTAGGGCATAAAAGAAAATGACTGCCGAACTTTGCCAAGACAACGTAGGATGGCCCTTTAGAATATCCTGATTCTCAGAAAAGTCTGTCAGATACTCTAGGCCTGTAGGCTGAAGATGGATGCCCCAGCATTACAGAGGAATCTTGGGTGACTGTCCGAGCAGCTACCTGTTTGTCATTTCTACCCTTCCTGTTGACTCAGATAGTATTTTATCCTTCTTGTGTCTCTGATGGAGACTGAATAAACTCACAAAAGAGGTGTAAAGTGTATAAGGTTGAGAGACTAAAAGCTTAAGTTGTTTATCTAAGACAATGTTTGAAGTTCACAAAGTAGTTTTAGTTTGGGAATACAAGTTAGTATATTAAGTGAATTAGGTGAAAAAGATACAATAGATAACGGAGTGTTTTCTCTGAATTTTCCAAACACAAATGGACTGGACAGTGTGAATGTAATTCTTATCTGATAATTGTTCTTATTGTATATAGTTTTTTTTTCTGTGTCAGAGTTAAAACACTTCCCTTTTAATTTAGGCAAAAGGGGGGAAATGTTTGATATTTTAATGCTCCGAAGACTGACAATAAAGTTTGTTTTGAATCAGAGGGCAGAGCTATCTATTACCTGACCAAAATTAACCATAGAAGTTTTAGAGGACTGAGAACAGATAGACAGGAAGTAGTAGGGCGGGGCTCAGAGAGAGTCTCAGCCCTTTTGGATCGGGGAACAAGAGAGACAGGAGGTCACTGTTTGCTTCTCGGCCGCTTTTCTGATCATTCAGGTTCTTACCCCTATATCTGACTCCCGAGTTTTTATTGATAATAAATAATTAGATAACCACATAAATCTTTTCCACCGAGCCATTCCTTGGCCTCTTGTTTTGTTTAAGACTGGATCTCACATATCCGAGGCTAGTTTTGAATACCCACACCCCTCTCGATTGTACGTCACTCTGCTTCAGATGAGGTGGAGAGCTGATGAAGGGGACACTCCATCTATGTGATTTCCCAGGAGTCATTAACACAGGTTAGAAGGAGAAGTACCAAGAAGCCAAGCCAGACCAAAGCACACTGGCGACACCACGCCACTGAGGACAATGGACTTTGGAGCCTGAGGAATATTCTCATAATGTCTAGGGAATTGGTAGAGGTGAGGTACCAATATTCATTTCTTCAATGGGTATCAATACATCCTTGTTTATTGACAATGAACACAGAATGTTTGGTGATACTGTTGCACTGGATTGGTTAACTTTTCAAAGATTTTGAAAAACAAAAACAAAAACAAAACACAAATAAAAAACCAACCCAACAGTCCTTAGTTTTGTTTTTGCAAATTTTTTCTAGGTTTGCAATTGTTTCTGAATTTAAAAAATATCAGCATAAAAACATAAAAATTGCAGTATTGGGGCATGCCTTTAATTTCTGTACTCAGGAGGCAGAAGTAGATGGATCTTTATGAGTTCAAGGCTAGCCTGGTCTACAAAGTTAGTTCCAGAACAGTCAGAGCCGTTAAACAGAGAGATTCTGTCTCAAAAAAAAAAAAACAAAACAAAACAAAATCAAACAAATAAACAAACAAACAAACAAAAACCATAAAGAATTGCTGCATTTTTATAATTGCCTGTAACTGTCTCCAGGGGAATCAGACACCCTCTTCTGGCCTCCAAGGTCACTGCACACACATGGCACATACGCATAAATAAATGTTAATTTGAAGTAAAAATAAAATAAGTTTTTAAAACATAAACCAGTGCTGGAGAGATGGCTCTGTAGTTAAGAGGACTCTTGTAGGAGGCCTGGGTTTATTTCCAGCACCTACATGGTGGCTCCTAACTGTATCTTCCACTCCAGAGGATCTGATGTCCCCATATGTAGATGCTGAAAATATATGGTGCACAGACATGTTGACAACACACACACACACACACACACACACACACACCTGCCCACACATATACCACAACCAAAGAATGTTTAGAAATGAAGCCAGAAGCTAGGTAGCTCACGCTTTTAATTCCATCACTTGGGAGGCAGAGGCAGGTGGATCTTTGAAACCAGCTTGGTTTACAGAGCAAATTCCAGGACAGTCAGGGCTACACAGAGAAACTCTGTCTCAAAAAAACAAACCAACAACAAACAACAACAAAGTGAAATCAGGTGTGGCGGTGGGTACCTGTTGAGTGTGGCTTCTGTCAAGGCATGACTGGTGCGGCGGCTGAGCTCACTCTACCTGCCCGATCTATCGTCCTTTCCTGCTGATCCCTGCCGTTTCCCCCGTGCTAAAAAGGAACCTCCTTCAGGAAGTCCTCCAATTCTCCAGGAGAATTGGTGACTTCCAGGTCCTGGCTGGCCTCCAGATTTGTTTTAATTCACGTTGCTTATAGCTCAGGAAGCAAAGGAGAAGGGTTGAGCTGATGGCGTCCTGCCCCTGCCTCCACCCCAACCTCCCAGCATCCTCTGGTGGGAGTATGCACCCACTTCCTTGGAACAGATGCTTCTTAGAGATCACCACCCAAGGTCAAGTCCATTTGCACCATCCTTCTCTGGGATCTCAGTGGATCTGGCTCAGCAGGTCCACTCTCTTGCCTTGGCTGGGCAGTTCCCAGTTCGGCTCAGAGAAAGGAGCCTTTCTTATCTTCTCACAGTTCCAGAGAATGTGATTTCAAAAGGACAAAGGCATTGCCAGGAGCAGGCTGGGCTGCCTCAGACCAAATGCGTGTTGAGTCCTCAATGGCTCACGCAGTTAGTCACCAGCTGCAGCTGCAGCCCCTGGGGTGGGGGTGGCAGGGTAAGCAAGGGTAAGCAAGCATAGAACATTTGCCCCATGTCATTCTGGAGAGTCATTACCACAGCGCCTTTCAAGCTCCTGCGGTACAAAGAGCAGCAGATAACACCGGGGTAGACAAACCTGTGTGTCCATTGTGCAGATGAACACACAGAGGTGCAGGGAGCACACACTCCACCTCAGCCCCTCATGTGTGGCATGGTATTGTGTTTTGAAGATTTATTTTATGCATGTGAGTGTTTCACCTGCATGTATGAATATGCACTGTGTTCATTCACATACATATAGGTCACAGAAAGGCATAGGATCCCCCAGAACTAGCTGGTTATGAGCTGCCATGTGGGTGCTGGGAATTAAACGCTGGTCCTCCTGCAAAAGCAGGAGGTGCTCTTAGCCACTGAGCTATCTCTCCAGCCCAGCTCAGCATCCCATTTTACAAGCTCTGTGCTGTTGATGTCCTTGTATCTGCTTCTAGTGACGCAAGGCTCCCATTTAGTATGTGGGTAAATATGCAGGCATCATGGTGTACAGGTGGAGGTCATAGGACAACGTCCAGGAGTCACCTCTCTCCATCCACCCTGTGGAGTCCAGGATCAAACGCAGGTATTCAGGTTGGTAGTAATTGGCTTTAACTGCTACCCATCTCCCAGACCCGGCGTCTGTCTGCCCGTCTCCTCCTTTCGTATTTTTTATTTTATTTACTTATTTTGAGATAGGACCTCTCTATGCAGCTTGGCTGTCCTGGAACTGGCTCTGTAGATCAGACTGGTCTTGACCTCACAGAGCTCTGCCTGCCTCTGCCTCCCAAGTGCTGGGGTAAAGGCGTGCAGCGCCATACCTGGCCATGAGACCTAATGTCTTCTTGCTGGCTTTGAAAGATGATCTTCTCTAAAGAGAAGTGAATGTGCATCTGAGCATGAGTGTGAATTTCCAGCCCTCCTGTCCCCACACCCTGTGCCACCTGGTTTATCGTGTGCTTGGGGTCACACACAAGGCTACATTGTCCCCAGCTTTTGAGACAAGCTTACACTCTTGCGAGTGTGTACCACCTCACTCAGGTGTCACCAAGTCTCACTTTTGTTCAGTCCATGAGAGAAGGTCGCTGTGTGGAGGCCACGACAGTCTTGATGTCACCATCCTGCCCCAGGTTTTTAATACGGGGTTACAGGCATGCACCCGTGCTCAGCCACGGGAGACATTTTAAGAAATAAAGAAGTCAAGCATCCAGCTGCACCCTGTCATCCAAGCACTCAGGAGTTGGAGCAGGGGGATCAGAAGTTCAAAGCCATTCTCTGCTATATAGAGTTCCAGGCCTGCCTGGACTACACAAGACTTTCAAAAACAACAACAGCAAACAAACAAAAACCAAGCTTGACCGCGGTGGCCACATGCCTTTGATCCCAACATGAGAGTGGCAGAGGCAGGTGGATGTCTGTGAGTTCGAGGTTAACCTGGTCTACAGAACTAGTTCCAGAACAGCCAAGGCTATACAAAAAACCCTGTCTCAAAAACAAACAAAAACCAAACAAATGAGCTGGGGAGGGCTGGAGAGATGGCTCAGTGTTAAAGGCGGGGCTCACAACCAAAACTACTAATGAGCTGAGGATGGCCCCGGGGTGTGTGTGTCTGTGTGTCTGTGTGTGTGTGTGTCTGTGTGTGTGTCTGTGTATCTGTGTGTGTGTCTGTGTGTGTGTGTGTGTCTGTGTGTGTCTGTGTGTGTGTCTGTGTGTGTGTCTGTGTGAGTGTGTGTGTGTGTGTCTGTGTGTGTGTGTGTGTTTGTGTGTCTGTGTGTGTGAGAGAGAGAGAAGGCACACGTTATGCAATCACGAAGACCCGAGGTCGAGTCCCACTGCTCCTGGACGACCCTGTTTCCTGGGCAACCTTCCCTCTCTCCTGTCACTCTTTCCTAGGTAACTCTTGAAAGCCTCTCAGGAGGCGTGGGCCCGGGCTTGAGGGACTCTGGGTAGGGCTAGGATTTGCATACTCGGGGTCAGCCACACCTGGGCTTCAAAATCACCCTGGGAACTGGTAAACTGGGAACTGGATTTGGACTCAGTGCCCAGAGACAGGTCCAGCAGGCCTTGGACAGGGGCTTTCCAGGTGATGGCTTTGGGGCTACCCCTTCTGCTTTCCCTTGGCTCTACCCTGGCTCCCTGCCAACCTGGGCCTGGTACTGTGGGCAGGGATTTGTGACAATTCCTTCAGGGCCAAGTGGCCTCATTCCTCAGGTATGCAATCAGCAGCCCCAGACCAACGCTGGGGTCTTAATGGCTGCCCAGTAATTTGTTGCCTCTTTCTCTGGAGTAACAGCTGGGCCTTGGGAACAGGAGAGGAGGAGGCTCCTTCCTGCCTTCTGGTCTTCCCAAACACCTGCTGGCAGTCGAGGAGCTGTGGGAGCTGAGGGCATGCCCCCGTGGTGTCTGGTGTCAGCCGGAGGAGGGGAAGTAGCTGCTGAGAAGAGACCTAGAATGTGGCTGGGGATGTAATGTGCTGGGGATGTAGTGGTATTCAGGGTAAACGCCATCCCTACCTATGTAGCACTCAGTCTACTAGAGACCAATAAGTAGAGAAGCTGTTGTCCCTAGTGACAATTTGAGTAGTGGACAAGAAAGTCCCATCTCGTCATTGGGAATGTTGGTCAGACCTGGATCCTTGCAGGGAGAGTAGAGTGAACTGAGTCAGAGGTGTGGCATACGAGCAGAGTGAGTTTGGGGAGGGGGGTGGAGACAGTATATGAAGGAAGCTCTGTTAGGCTGCACGTATATACGTTCATCCCATCTGAGGAGGGCTGCACGGCAGGACAGAATTTTCCCGAGGTGGCTTCAGCCTTGTCTCTCTTCTTATTTGTTCTTCTTGTAACATGGTCTTCATTAGGGTTTCTGTTGTGAAGAGAGCACTGCAATCCTTATGAAGGAAAAGCGTCTAATCGGGGTGGCTTGCAGTCTCAGAGGTGTGGTCCATTATCATCATGGTGCTGCATGGTGGCGTGCAGGCAGACGTGGTGCTGGAGAAGGAGCCAAATGTCCCCCATATCGGTTTGCAGGCAACAGGAAGTGGTCTGAGACACTTGAGCCGTATCTTGAGCATATAGGAGACCTAAAATCTCACCTCCACAGTGGTGACACACTTCCTCTAATGAGACCACACCTGCTCCAACAAGGCCACACCTCCTAACAGTGCCATTCCCTTTGGGACCATTTTCTTTCAAACCATCACACACGGCCTCCATGTCCCTCCCATCCAATACTGAGGCCATGTCCCCTGCCTTCAAACCTGGCCAGAGCCTTATGTACAAAGGATGCTTTGGACATAGGGTGGGATGCCTCTGACCGTCGGGCTTAGATCATACAACTCTCCTCTTTTTTATTTTTTACTTGTGTTCTAACTACTGGTGATTGCACCCAGGGTCTCACACATACTATGCAAGTGCTCCACCACCGGGCTATGACTCAGCTCTATTACTCCGTGTGTTTGGGGACGGTGTGTGTGTGCATGTGTCCATCAGCACACATATTGATGGTCAGCTTGACAGGATCTAGAATCACCATGGAGACAGGCCTCTGGGCATGGCTGTGAGGGACTTTCTAGATTGGGTTAGCTGAGGTGGGAAGACCATCCTGAAATATGGGCAGCACAATTCCCTAAGCTGAAGCCCTGGACTGAATGAAATGGAGAAAATGGGCTGAGCATCAGCCGCCATCTCTCTCTGCTTCCTGACTGTGGATTAATGTGAGCAGCCGCCTCCTGCTCCTGCTCTGTGGTGATGCACTGTGAACCCTTGAACCTTTGAACTGTGAACAAAGTTGCTTTTGCCAGGTGTTTTGTAGTAACAGTGAGAACAGTAACAAACACAGGGGGAAAGAATGCTGACCACAGGCATTAAATAAACAATGTGAAACCTGGCATGGTGGGAACTCCAAGCCCTTTGTGCGCCTAGCATTCAGTGTGGTTGGTGGTGCCCAGCTGGGGAATATAACAGGTATGCTTGTTCATGTCTCCTGCAGGGGAGGCACGGGATGGAGCCGTCACTCTTCACCCACAGCATCTCTAATTTGATCTCATTTACTCACTGAAGTTCCAGGTAAAATTGCCCTTTGCTCTTGTGTGCTGAGCCCCAGGGAGACCTGACAGCTCGGGGTGGGGGTGGGGGGTGGGGGGAGGCAAGGCACATAGCTGGGAGGCAGCCTGCAGACAGAGCACCAGATTCTGGTGCAGTGGGCATTTGCCCATGGCCTTCCACAAGTTCCAGGCCTCCTTCCCCACATCCTCAACCCCCACCAGAGGTGCCGAGTTCAGCCAATCAGTACGTGCACCCCACTAGCCACAGGGAATGGATCAGGTGGATTTGTAGCTGAAGTGGGACCAATGTGACTGGGTCTCAGGAATGGTCAGGATATACAGTGCTGTAGCCTAGAGCAGCCTCTGTGTTGGTTGATCAGTGCTGCAGGCCGGCAGGGATCAGAAGAAATTCAGACTTGTGGCTTTTAGAACAACTGGAACCAGCCGTGCCTAAAGCCGGACTGTTCTTAGATCTTTGTCTGGAACGCAAACTATTGTCGGGTCAGTTAGAGTCAGATTATTGTTTCTGTGTGTGTACGTGTGCATGTGGAGGTCAGAGGTCCAACATCAGGTGTCACTTCTCGGGTGCCATCCATTTCGTCTGTTGAGACAAAGTCTCTCACTGAGACGCTGGGCTCGCTAACTCAGGTAGGCTGGCTAGCCATCGAGCCCTAGAGATCCCCTGTCACCACCTCCCCAGCACTGGAGTTGCAAGCATGTGCCACCACACCCAGTTTGTATGTGAGTGCTGGGAATTAGACTCAGGGCCTTGTGTTTACAAAGCAGGCCCTTTATTGACTGAGCCATCTTCCCAGCCTTGAGGCAGACCTTTAGCTCACTGTGGGGTCTCTAACTAGCATGGGTCTCGGCCTTCAGACCTGGGCACTGCTGTGACCATGGGTACACCCAGGCTCAGAGCCCCTCGATCTATGTGGTTGTTTTTATCTACTACCTTTAAAGATGCCAACATTAGAAACCCAGGCAGGGTGCCCACACCTCACTCCTGACCTGGCCTGGCCACCCTCTCAGCCACCCACTGTCCCAGAGCCTTCAGCCCCAGGCGCTCTGGAGCCTGAATCATACGCCTGCATGGTCCTCTGCGCCAAGCTATGAAGAAGGCGCGGGGAGGATTCCCTGCTCAGCCTCTGCTGGGGGTGGCACAGGAAACTGCTTCCTGGGAATTGTGACCCAAGAGTGCCCTAGGCTTTGAGAGGTCACCCAGAGGCTCTTCCCACACCCTCTCACTTCTGCAGAGGGCAGAAACAGCAACAGTTGAACGCTATCCATGTGCCAGCCGATGACAAGCATTTCAGTAAAGTCCTTACAGCCACCTCAGGATCACAGTGGGGATCTGGCACTCAGTGCAGGGACTTGGGGGCTCATGGCCTGGGTTTGAGTTCCAGCTCTGCCATATACTGGCTGTGTGTCTTGGGCAAGTTGCTTAGGTCTCCTGTGCCTTGGCCCTCCCTCCTGTAAGTTGGGATATTGAACAATAGACTCCGGAATGAGGAATCAGTACATATGCCCAGACCGGAGTAAGTGTTATATGGGAACCTTACTCTCACTTTACAGAAGGAAAAACTGAGGTTCGAGCCTGGCATTGGGACCCCGTCATAAGATTCAGGGGACCTCCTAGATATTGTTTCCATCTGCTTTGCCCAGTAGAGTGACTGACAGCTACCTAGTCATGGTGACATCACCAGTCTTGGTCTATACTCGTGACATGAGATGCTTGGGAGATTTTATGGTGACCGCAGGTAGAGTTGATGTATGCACACATGTGTGCACATGCACACACACACACACACACACACACACCCATATACACAACTAAATGTTACACTTAATATTCCTTTTTATTTATCCCACAGAGCTCGTGTGTATGTGTGTGTGTGTGTGTGCGTGTGCATGCATGCACATGCACGTGAGCACACATACACACACACACATTCATGCACATGCTCACACATGTGTACATATGATCATATACATGTGGAGACCAGAGGAATATCTTGTCTGTTGTTTCTTAAGTATTGTCTACCTTGTTTTTTGAGACAAAGTCTCACACTGGCCCGAGTGACTTCAATTTGACTAGGCTGACTGACCAATGAGCCCCCAGGATCTGCCTGTCTCTGCCTCCCCAGAGCCGGGATTGCAAGTGCACACCACCACAGCCTAGCTCTAACGAGGGTTCTGGGGATGCAGCTCTGGTGCTTATGTTTGCACTGCAAGCACATCACTGACTAAGCTGTCGCCATACCTCCTGGTTCTTAATTTAGTTAAAATAATGTGTTTACTTTTTATATGCATATGTGTCATACTTGTGGGTGCCTACAGAGGCCAGAAGAGGGTGGCAGATCCCCTGGAACTGGAGTTTTAGGCAGTTGGGAGCCTCTTGACATAGGAGCTAGGATCTGGTGCTCTTAACCTCTGAGCCATCTCTTCAACCCTGGTTTGTCTGGCTCTTCTTAAACTTAGGGTGATCCTCTTGCCTCAGCCTCCTGAGTGCTGGGATCAAAAGCCTGGCCTATTTTTGCTTTTTAAAATGTGGCTAAGGGATATCTACAGCTCACATTCTCTGGCTGTTGGATGGCACCAATCCAGGCCCTTCAACCTTCTGACTTTGAGGTATAGAGGTTGGCTGAGGAGGTGATTGTCACAGGGCGGCCTCATGAGTGCTCTCTGGGCTCGTCCAACAAGTGGCAGCTGCTGTGAGAAGCAAGCAAGAACTGGACAGCACAAGAAACCCTGGGCCCCAGGCCTCTATGACTCTGTTCTGTCTCTTATTGGTCCTATCTAAGCTCCTCCCACCTCCTCACTCACCACCCACCCACCTCTCTGCCCAGAGACTCCAGAGAGGCCATGAACCTAACTTCTTTGTTGTTGTTTGTTTTTTTTCGAGACAGGGTTTCTCTGTGTAACAGAGTCCTAGTTGTCCTGGAACTTGCTTTTTAGGCCAAGCTGGTGTCAGATTTACATAAATCTTCCTGCTTCTGCCTCCCAAGTGCTGGGATTAAGGACATGTGCTCCCCACGCCTGGCTATGTGCCTAACTTTTAGTCTGCTTGAGGGACATGCCCTCTTTAGCCAGTAAGGAAGCCCATTCCTGTACTGGAGACTTCCTGGTCCAGGCTTCATCATCTCTGTGGCTTCCTAATTCTGTATTTCAACACCCTCTTCCAAGCCTTCCCAATGCCCAGCCCACACCTGTCACTCTATTGGATCGGCTTCCTGTGCTGTTGGCTGTCTCCTGAAAGTTTTCTCAAGCCCTGGCTGGGCATGGAGGTTCTGTATAAACAATATAGGATTTTCTGGAACAACTAAGTTCTTAGAGTATGCCATACTTTCCAGTTCATAAGTACTTTAAAAATTCTTTTAGACTTGTTTATTTTATGTGTATGGGTGTTTTTGCCCATATGTGTGTATGTACAGCACATGTATGCAGTGCCCATGGAGGCCAGAAGAGGACATCAAATCCTCTGGAGCTGGAATTACATACAGATGATTGTAGCCACCATGTTGGTGCTGGGAATCAAACCCAGGTCCTTTGGAAGAGCAGCCAGTGCTCTAAACCTCTGAGCCACCACCCCCCTCGCAGCCCCAATTCACAAATACTTTTGCACCTATGACCCTAAGTAATGGACTATCAAAGGCAGCTGGGGCCCATCTCGGGCAGATGGGGCTTCAATCTTCCCAGCCTCAGGGAGTTATCTAGAATATTTCCAGGGCAGACAGAGGAGATTCTGCTGCAGGGTGTCCTCCCAAGGGATCCCTGGCTCTGATGCCATCCTGGGTCCCCACCCTTTGTTGGTGGGTGGGGACAGAGAGGCTGGGTCCCTGTTCTCTGGGAACCCCCTGGACTACCATGGGAGTCGGAGATCAGAGGACAGTTTCACAGTACCTTCAGCGAGCCCAGCTCTGATTATCCTGGTTGTTTGTCTTACCAGAGTTGAGCTGCCCAATGGGCCAACCTGCCTTTCTCTTGCCTGGGTCTCTGGAAGGTTTGGCTGACTGCTGGACTGTCATGGCAGACAGTTAATGAAAGAATGAATGAAGGTAGGGCCTAGGTAACATTCTCAGGGCAACAGTCCCAATTCAGTGTTCCAGGGAAGCCCCAGCATCTCATCTGCCGACCTCTTAGTCCCCATGTCCCTGTGCAGTCTATACACCTGTGAGGTGTGGCCGGTTCCTTGACCTACAAAATGTGCCTGCAACCCAGGGAGACTCCAGACCCCCCCCCCAGAGAAGGGCTGCTGGGTGCTTCTTTGCTGGAACAGTGAGGGTCCTAAGATGAGGTGGCCAGGTTACCGCTTCCTACTTCAGGGGACTCTCTCTCGCCTCTCCTCACTGCAGAAAACCACACACGGGAAGCACCACGAGGAAATAAAACCTCAATGTCTTGAGAACAAAGGTGAAGGGTGACCTGAGGCTGTTTCACGGTTTTCCAAATTCCAAGGTCCATCTCTGACTGAAGCAAACCCGAATACTTCCAGAATCCTGCACAAACCTCTCTGATGATCCCTAGGAAGCCAGGCTGGCTCCTCAGACCCTACTCCCCGTTTCCCTTTTTGAGGTCCACTGGGAAGCCATCCCCCACACTCACTAAGCTGTGCAAGCATTGGCTTCCTGGCTGGTCTGAGCTACTCCAGGGGGCAGGGAGGGGAGTTGATGATATTCCATGGAGCCCATGTCAGGATATGCCCTAAGCAGCCACAGGGACTACCCAATGAGCTTCGAAGTCTAACTGCTGACAAGGGAACTCTGTGTGTGTGTGTGTGTGTGTGTGTGTGTGTGTGTGTGTGTGTGTGTGTGTGTGCCAAGAGGCCCAGGGCTGGAGACAGACAAGAGTTACTTGCCCGGCCTCTAGCCTGAGTTGCTCCTTAGATTCATGGAAACCACGATTTTCTAAGGTCCCATCTCCAAAGAGTGTCCCTTCCCAGAAAGATTCTGCACACACCTCCTTCTGAGCCAAGACCTAAACAAGGTACAGAGGCCAAATACTCAATCCAAAGGGCCCCAGCTCTAAGGGACATCAGCCGGCCAGGAAGAAAGGCCCAGGTGAGGTTTCCAGCCCACCTCAAAGATGGGCAGCCTCCATAAGAGGGTCCCAGGGCACCAGTACGAAAGTCAGTTCTGCCTTTCTCCCCATGTGGGTCTCAGATATGAACTCGGGTCATCAGGCTTGGCAGCTCAGCCATCTTGCTTGCCCCCAAGTCACTTTCTACACTCCCTTGCCTGGCCCATAACCACTATGTCACGCCATCGAGTGGGGGCAAGGTGTAGTGGAAGTCACACTTAGCCGTAAAAGTGGAAGCTAAAGTCAGGTTGAAGGATTACCTGCAGGCCTCAATTATGGTGGCTTTATTTTTATCTGCCCATCTGGCCCGGGTTTTGTTACCCGGGAGTTACTGTATTATTCCAAACACAACTGTTGGCAGGAGGGCTCCCCGAGAAACAGGCCCCCTTCCTGCCTCCACCCCTGTCTCTCCCAGCTACCAGGTCATGGGAGAGCAGCTAGCTCATCCCTCCCCCTTCCGAGTGACAGGAACAAGACCCTCCCAGAGGACTCCACCTAGGTGGCCTGCCAGCCTCCCAGAGGGGTTGTTGGCTAGCTTTTAAAAGAATCAATAAATAGAAACCGTGCTTTCCCCTAGGGGGCCAAAGTCTGTCCTGTGGGGGGGGGGAGGTAACGCTTCAGGAGAGAATCTACTCTAGAAGGTGGATAACCAGACCTGAACCAAGCCAGGTGGGCCTAGGAGGTGGCTAAGACTCTGGGCTCTGGGGACCCCTACCCCTTGCTTCACACACACCATGTTGAGCTCAAGCCAGAAGGATTTGGAATTGGTGAGTCCACCACCTGAGATGGGGCTGTTTTATCCCAATGGAGTCCCAGCCTCGAGTCACAGTTGGGTAGGCTAACTCCTGGTGAATACCCAGCCTAGCCCCAAGCTGGGTCCTGGTGATTGAAGAAGTACCAGACCCCAGGCAGGGGCTTGCCCGGGAGGACTCATAACTCAAACCCTCATCAGTGGGGCCTTTGCAAAATGAACATGTGGGCCCCTCGTGCAGGAGCCGCTGAGGGTGGAGGGCTGGCGAACACAGACGTTAAACCAAACTTGACCCTCTGAGCCCTGTGTGACCATGGCAGTCACACACCCATGCAGATGACTGCATCAGCTTGCTTGGTAGCGGCTGGAGGGGACAGTGTGGCAGAACAAAGCACCACAGTTGGGTGTCTTAAAATAACAGAGAGTTCTGGCCTCCCACATGGGCAGGCCAGAGCTGAGAATCAGGCATTGGTAGGTTGGTTCCATGGGAAACCCCAAGGGACATGGCTCAGGCCTCTCTCTCTTGGTTCTAGGACACTCCCCTGCCCTTGTTGTCACTCAGGCTTCTCACAGTCTTTGTTCTGAACATGCTGAGCCCAGATTTCACCTTTTTAGCAGAACCCCAGTTGTCTTGGGTTGGGGTCACACCCAAGAGCTTATTTGTTTATTTTTATTTTTAAGAGAAGGTCTCACATGGCCCAGGCCTGACTTTAAGGTCACTGTGTAGCCAAGGGTAACTTAGTCCTCTTGCCTCCTCCTCCCAAGAGTGGGATCACAGGCAGACACTACCATGTGTTTATTCCACACTGGTGGATCCAACCCGGGGCCTCATGTCTGCTAGGCAAGCACTCTACCAACAGATCCCCACCCCGACCCTCATGGCCTCCTAAAACCTGACCCCTCTGTAGGCTCCATCCCCTCAGGCCATCCTTGGCCATCTAGAGAGTAGGACCCCCTCAGGCCTTTCTTAGAGATGTGGTCCTCGGATGAACACTTATGGATGTTCTTTAGGTTTGGCTCAGCACAGTGGATGTCAACAGACACCCTATCTGCACCAGCCCCCTCTCTTTCTCAGGGTGAGGAGGCCTCCTGGGTCCTGGGAACCCTTTTGCAGGAGTCAGGGTAAACTCTCAGAACTGGACAGCTGGCACACCTGTATCTGTGAGGACTGGGGGTTCCCAAGGTGGCTTTGAGAGAGCAGATCCTGCCTGACACCCCACTGAGCGGTGACCAGCTATCCCCGTCACCACAGTGATAACTCAGCTACCCTACCCATCCTCACTGGAGACCACTGGAGCCACTGCCCAAGAATGACATCTGACATCCATTCTCCAAGAGGTTGATGCTGAGGGGGCCAGTGGCATCCTTCTGCTTGGTGGCATTGCCACTCACTCATGATGGGACAAAAGACACTTTGCAGCTCTGCTGTGGGTTGGGGCAGATAGAGTTTAGTGAGCGCCTAACAAGAGCTTGGCATACAGGGCTGGGAAAAGACAGCATCTTTTCTCCCACCTTCATGATGGTCCAGGATCCTAGTGCCCAGCCCAGCCCAGCCCAAATCTTCCTGGGAGGCACTGAGGTCTCAGGAATGACAACTCCCCCCTCCCCAGCCCCCATGAAGGGACAGGCACATTTGGAGCCTGATAGGTGGGGTCCCAGGCACAGTGCTGTGGGGGAAGACGGAGGCTGGGTCTTGGCATTCCACCTGGCACACACCTGGGGCTCCTGTTTTGGCTCAGCCTGGGATGCTGTCATCGTCATTTTTTCCAAATGAGCATTAATTGCCTCCGAGAAGCAGGACCAGCTTCAGGCTGGGGCTCTCTCCCTCCCGTGGCTTGTCTTTTTGTTCCTTAATGAGTGATGTGCTCAAGAGCCAGGTGAGAAGACGATGGCTCCCTTAGAAGGGCAAGGCGGTGCCTGACCCTGACTCACCACTTTGCTCTTTGGCCCCCAAGCATGCACCTTGCTTGTTAAAAGTGTCCCAGGTGCCACCCCTCCTGGGAGGGTGGACCCCTGCCCCCCCACCCTTCGTGTTTGGGAGGCTGACTCAGCGGTGAGGTCACCCTTGGCTCGGGTCTCAGACAAGCACCTTCTTGCCTGGCCTGTTGGGTTCCCACTGGCACCCAGCTCCACCCGGACTGGCATGTGGGTTGGGACCCTGCACATGTGGTCAGTGAGCGGAGGCAGGTACCTGCCCGTCTGCTGGCCTGGTTTCCTTTCCATTCATTTCTTTAACCAGCGCCGGGGCCAAAAGCTGATCCTTAGCCAGAGTCTTATTGGCACACCTTGCTGAGAGAGAGGGGCCCTCCAGTGTCTGGGGGTCTGGAGGACTCTCAGGAAGGGGATGCTTGGATGAGCCTTGAAGAATGGAGATAAGGCCTGTCAATCACAGGGAACAAAGACACAGAGAAGCAAGAACAGAGGGTGAGGAGGAGTGCAGGACGTGGTAGCAGCTGTCTCTATACCGCATTCCAGGGCTCAGACCGGGACACTGGAGCCCTCCTAGAGCATTTGAACCAGAGTGTCATGGCTGGGCTCCTATTTAAGATATCAGTGCTGGCAGCTGGGAGGGGAAGCTGGACTGAGGAGTGGAGACAGGTGGTAGGAAGCCATAACAGTGGTCAAGGGTGAAAAGGGGAAGGTTCTGGACCATGGCAGGGCAGGGTCCAGAGGTGAAGATGACTTCAGCAAGCTCAGGGTCTCAGCCACAGAAAAGACCTTTCTTAGCGGACGGTGTCTTTGTCCTATTTCGGACCCCAGTGTCACTCCCTAAGATTTCTGACTGACTGAATTGCCCAGTGTGTGTCCCCCCCCCTTATATAACACCGTCCAAAGTGTGACCAACCTGCAGAGAGAACCAAAGAGATCTTGTTCTTCAGCTTTACAGCGTGGGGATGATTCTGACCCGGACTTGCAGAACCTTATCTGCCGAAAGCATCCCAGCCTGGGTATTCCCCAGAGCATCATGGGAAAGGGCCTGGTGTGAAGTCCGGGTGCCACACATCCCGCAGTGAGCCTTAAGCGGGCCACCAGACTCTGTGCTTTTCAGGCCTCCCTGTTAGGTCGGGGAGGACAGATGTACTGAGGCTGGGGACACAGCGGTGTGTTATGGTAGGAGGCAAAGCCCTTGCTTTCCTTGCCTGCCGATCGCCTGGCTGCTGTGGGATGTGTGGTTGGCTGCAGGGCTCCACTCCCAGCTGCCTTCAGGTGTCTAGGCTACAGTGGCCGTCACACAGCTCCATGTGGCACGCCATCGAGTCCTGACTCCTTTGGCACTTTACTTCTTTGGTTAGATCACTCCTGAGAGATTCGGGTCAAGGCAGGCTCTGGTCTTTGCTCATCAGTACTGACTGCAACACCCCCACCCCAGCCCTCACTGCAAAGAGGTGGCTGAGAGGAAAAACTCGCCCTCCCCACCAGGAAGTGAGTCCCTGTGGGAGCAGTTAAGATGTCCACTAGCATCAATGTCTGTAGACCCGTGTCCTAGATCCATTTCCAGGGCCTTGTATCCCAGGCCCATGTTGGATAAATGGGAACATTGGGGAGCGTGAGCCTGGATTGGTAACATGTCCCCAGAAAGGGTTTTGGGAAAAGTTCCCCAGTGCAGACTGGGGGCACCCTGGGTGTTTGCAGACTGGGGGCACCCTGAAAGGGTGTTTGCAGACTGGGGGCACCCTGGAAGGGTGTTTGCCTTCTTCTGACACTGAGGCGGGGAGCCGAGGTGACATGCTGCTTGAGCTAAGAACGACTTTGGCCTCTTTCTTTTGTCCTCTCTCTTCCCTCCTCCCTTCCTTCTTTCTTGAGCCAGGGTCTCATATAACCCAAGCTGGCCTCAAACTTGTACTGAGGCTGGCCTTGAACTTGTGCCCACCTTCCCAGCACACAACATCTATTCTATGCAGTGCTGAGGTGGAACCCAGAGGCAAGCACTCTATGAGCTGGGCTACATCTCAGCCTTCTTTTTTCTCTTCTCCTTCCCTTCCTTCCCCTTCCTTCCCCTCCCCTTCTTTCCCCTCCCCTCCCTTCTCTCCCTCCCCCCCTTTTCCTTTATGCAGTATTTGGGATTAAACCCAGATCTTATACATAAACAAGGACTTACATTAGACAAGGGTTCTACCACTGAGCCACAATCCCAGCCTGGATTTTACATTTTTTTTCAAGGGTTATAAAAACAAATGGATGAACAAACATAAACAATCTGTCAGACTAATTAGCAGACAAGAGAAAGATAAGCGCAGCGAGCTTGTGACCCACAAGCTCCAGGAACCTTCACAAGAGACAAGTAGTTATCGGTCTAGAAAGATACCAGCAAGGGCGTGCGCTACCACAATCACAGCAGAGAGTGCCCTTTGGATGGGGATGCATTCCCTTCCCCTTAGCAAGCGGGTGAGAATCCTTTCTTTCTAGCTAGTCTCAGTGGTAGGGTGCCTGCCTAGCATGCCCAAGAGCCTGGGGTCGAGCCCCAGCATGGTAAAAATAAAGCAAAAAGCACCCCCATCGATGTGGTGAGCACTGTACAAGATTCTCTCCCTCCCTCCCTTCCCTCCTGTCAGGGAAATGTGGGGATGAATGAAAGGCTAGGTACCAAGTGCAGGCCAAAGAATTGTGTTCTGCTGTGGGTATGAAAAGCCGTAAAGGGTCCAATGACAGGCACACGGACAGCCTCTGCGGGACAGGAGGGATGATGCGAGGTGGATGGCTAGAGATGGTAAGGCTGTCGCAATCCTGCAGGCCCACACCTCCCTGCCCAGACTGCCAAACCAGTAGAAGGAATTGGGAAACAATTTGTGGGGCTGGGGCGGGAAGCCAGGGACACCCCTTCCTTCCTCTTAGTCATAGGATTTAACTTTCAGTACATCTTTCAGTCATTAGTCATGCCTGAGATAATCCTGACTTTCCTAGCACCTGGGACAACTGAGGCAGGGAGCCAGGGAAGCAGGTAGGCACTGACCTCAGACAGCCCCATGCCAGCCCCCTCCCAAGGCTGATCGGGCAGGCCTCTCCCGTTTGTACTCTATCTCCGGGGCTCAGCTAAAGCACGTCATGGTTAAGTCCTAGCTGCTTTACTGTGTAACCTTGGGGAAGTCACTCTACCTCGCTGGACTTCAGTCTACTTGTCCTAAAAGAGGGAATGAAATGAGTCTGTACCTGTACATAAAAATTGGATGCACAGATAATGCCCAGGAATCATGGGGGTGGGGAGGGGGTCCCTGGGAAAACAGCTTAGCAGGTAAAAGAGCTTGCTGCAAAGGCCTGATCATTTGAGTTCAGATCCCCAAGACTTTTACAGGAAAGCTGGACTCTGTGACATGCATCTGCAATCACAACACGCCCTTGGTGAGATGGGAGAATCTCCAGGAAGCCTATAGGCCAGTTTACAGGCAGGAGTATGCAGCTTGGCTTCAAACAACAATAGAGTCTGCCTGAAAAACAAGGTGAAAGACCAGCACCGCCCCCAGGGTTGTCCTCTGACCTCTACACCACTGTGGCCTCACACAGACATGAATCAAATACTGTGCGTAAAAAAATAAATAAAGTGGCCAGTGGTGGTGCACACCAGCACTCTGGAGGCAGAGGCAGGTAGATTTCCAAGTTCAAGGTCAACCTCGTCTACAGAGTGAGTTCCAGGACAGCCAGGGCTATACAGAGAATCCTTGTCTTGAAAAACAGAGTCTACAACAGGCAACCAGTTAAGACGGTTTCCTCCTTTCTAGGCATATAAGGAAGCCCTGTGAGCCAGGCTCTGCCCTTCAGGGTTGCTGAGGTAGCCGGGACAAAGTTACACCCTTATGACAGACAATTAGATTCACTCATGGACAATATCACATAACGTGACAAGATCCTGCCCTGCCCTTGGGAACACTTTATACCCCACACCCTCGTGACTTCTTGAGGTAACTTGCTAACTATGCTCTGGCCAGATGGGACTTCTGGATACTTCATTAAACATACTGGTTCTTACTGAGGGTCTCTGACCAGAGGGTCCCCTCTTCCTGGGACCCTGTCCTTACTGCCACCCCAGACCTCCTGGCATCTGGGATCTTATCAGCATCCAGGCCATGGTTACCATGGCTACTCTCGGAGTTAGAACAGAGAGGCCCAGCATAATGTTTGCAATGCCTCAGGTGAATTCTAACTGCCCTCAGAAGGTCTCAGGAAACTCACGGGCAAGAATGAAATTGATTCACTTACAAAAGAAGAGAGAGAGAGAGAGAGAGAGAGAGAGAGAGAGAGAGAGAGAGAGAGAGAGAGAGAAAGAGAGGGCCAGTGAGATGACCCAGCCGATAAAGAAGGGAACCGACTCCTTCAAGTTGTCTCTTGACGCCTCACACACTGTGGCCTGTTGTTGAATATTCTTTTATTTTAAAATGTGTTTATGCTATGGAATATGTGTTTAATGATGCAAAGATGTGTTGCGTTTGTTTAACTCTGTGAAGCTGTGTTACTTTGCCTGTCTGAAACACCTGACTGGTCTAATAAAGATTGGTCTAATTGGCTGAGCGGCCAATAGTGAGGCAGGACAAAGAGTATGTGGGGCTGGCAGATGGAGAGATGTAAATAGGAAAAGAAATTTGGGAGGGAAGAATCAAGGAACAAGAAAAGAAGGGGTCAGCCACTCAGCCACACGGCCAGATATGAAATGAGGAGGAAAGAAAAGATATACAGAAATAGAGAAAGGTAAATTCCCAGAGGCAAGAGGCAGACAGGATAATTTAAATTAGGAAAAGCTGGTAGGAAACTAGCCAAACTGAAAGTGAGCATTGATAAGTAAGAGGAAGTCCCCATGTGTATTTTTATTTGGGAGCTGTGTGGCAGGGCCCCAAAAGAGTAAAAGGGGTAAAAAAAAAAAAGCAAAAAACAAAACAAACAAACAAACAAACAAAAAAACCAGTGACCATGCATATATGTACATAAGCGCATGCACACAAATAAAAGAATGTAATAATTGTTAGGATGAAGCTTGAGGAAACTTGCATGGGGATCATGGCGGATTCCATGGCAGGAGAGGGTGACTAAGGCGGTGGACAAACAGGCCAGGCAGACAGAGCTTAAGTGAGAAGTTTTATTGAAAGGGGAGGGAGGGGGAAAGAAAGAGAAAAGAGGTAAAGAGACACAGAGACACAAACAGGACAGAAGAGGGGGACAGGAAAAGTCCTGTCTGCCCCAGGGGAACCAAGGGGAAGAGAGTAGGAAAGAAGGAGCAGAAAGAAAGCTGGAAAAGAGAGCATAAGTGGGTGGGTCTTTCTTTTAAAGGGGACCTTTGCACCTGCATGCAGACTACACAATCATGGAACCCTAGGCTGACCAGGGTACTGCCTGAGTGCATTCTGCCAGGTGACAGGGGCCGGCCAGCATAATGCCTGAATCCTTACAATAATAATTTAAAAACAGAGTCATCTGGCCCTTAGGTTGGCAGGAAGAGGAAAGTGGTGTTCAATAATGCGAAGCTGACTCCCAGAGTCCCACGGTCTCAGCTTCCAGGAGCCTGGTCCCCTTCATTACCGTCTCGAGTCCCAGAGGGGTTGATGGTTCCCTGCGCAGTGCCCTCAAGTGTTTGGGGCTCTAGTGGAGCCTTGTCATATTGCTTTGCAATTACTGGGTCATGTGCCTTCCTGCCCGACGGACCGGGTGGCTGTATCCATGGTAACTGCTCTTTGGGTCAGTCTTGCCTGAAAAGTTGACCATTTGTAGTGCATGAATGTCAGAGCAGACGTGAAGTAGGTCAAAGCCTCCCATCCAGCTGTCCCTGTAGTTTTCTACTCCATGCATATTTGGTGAAAAGTGGCCCACCTTAAGCATCCTGTTCAGTGGACATGGGTTAGTTTTCACAGTGGTGACGATGCCACACCACGTCCACATGCCAGCACCCCTAAATCTCCTCCTGTTCTTTGGTGGCCTGCCTCCAGCCTTGGATGGCCTTGGAGCTGATGCTGTCCCTAAACTTTTCCTTTCCTAGAATTCACGTAAATATGCTCCCTCAGCCTGTGTTCTGGCATGATGGTTTTTAACATGATGGTTAGGAGGTTTGCCCACAGAGTGTACAGCAGATACCTGCCATTTCTTTTTCCCTTTCCGATGCCCAGCTGCCTCCCATTGTCACAGTATCTGGTTTTGTTCAACATTGTTTTGCACATGGCAGAAGGAATCTGGGCTGTGTCAACCTGTTGATTTATGAACACGGCTATGGGTTTATACAAACCTTTGTGGGATGTGTTTTCTGTTCTCTTAGGTGGAAGCATCCCTACTCCTCAAAGCCAAAAATCTCAAGATCTGAAACTCTGAGACAGCTGTCATGCTGCTGTGAGTGAGTGGAAAACTCCACTCGGGTGACAGGTCTCACTCCAAACACAGGTAGGGTTGGGTATAGAAGGTGCAAGCAAAATGTAAGGAGTTTGTGGCCGAGCCTGGTCTTCCGCCAAAGATGTCTCCCTAGGAGCATGCAAACACAAGACAAAAAAACGCCAAAACGCTGGAGGTCCTGAGCATTTTAGATGAGGGGTCTCCAGCTTGCCCGGGGTGGGAGTTAGGGACTCTCTCTTTAGAAAGCCCACGCAGCTGCCTTTCCTTTCTGAGTGGCCGTGACATTTGCTTTCTCACTCCCAGTGGGAGGAGCGCCGGCGTCCGTGTTATCCAGCTGCACCAGTGCTTGGCGTAGTCGGTTCCATTCTGGTTTTTGTCTTAGCCATCTGACAGCCGTGTGCATGGAAAGGGTGACAGGAGTCATCCCTGCCTCAGCTTGGGCTTCTGTAAGAGTGATGGCAGTTGTAGGTGTCTCTCAGGTGCCTGTTGCTGGGTGAGGGAGTCAGGAGTTGCCTGTGGTCCTGGTGTACAGGGTCCGGGTGTTTGGCTGCATTGAGTTTGTTGATTCATGTTTTTCTTCTGTGTGTTTTGTTTGTTTCCCCCTTTACATAAGGTGGCATGGTTATAGCAATCTTGTCTTCCTGGGATGGACCTAGGCATGAGGTGCTGGCCTCTGAGTGTACTTTGCTGGCTTCACTGTACTAATATTTTTGTTTCCATGTTTATGAGGAATATTGATCTCTTCTTCCCTCCCTCCCCATCCTCCATTCTTCTCTCCTCCCTCTCTTCCTTCCTGAGGTGCTGGGACAGAACTCAAGGCTCTGCCCTGCTAGTGTCACCTCTGCTGTGACACTGAGCTGCCCTTTTCCTTTCATGATTTCCTTTTTGGCTTTGTTATCAGAAAAAAAAAAAAGTGGCTTTTTTGTTTTGTTTTGTTTTCTGAGACAGGGTCTCTCTGTGTAGCTCCTGCTGTCCTGGGACTCACTCTGTAGACCAGGCTGGCCTCGAACTCATAGAGATCCACCTGCCTCTGCCTCCTGAGTGCTGGGATTAAAGGCGTGCAGCATCACTGCCTGGCTTGGGTTGCAGTTTTCATTCCCTGGAGACAAGAACACTCTTCTACTTGCCTTCATCAGTGAGTTTATTGGGTTTGCCTACAGGATTACAGGCGTACACCACCACCACCTGGCTAACACTGGCTCCTTAAGGTGAACTGGGATCAGCTTCCACCTCCGGTAACTTCTGTTTTCTGTAGAATATGCAGTGGCATTTCTCCCCTGCGTGTAGAGGAGGAGTCACTGGTGACACCATCTGGACCTTTCTTTTCTTTCCTATTTGTTTTTTGTTTGTTTGTTTTGAGGCCAGGTCTCTCTCAGTCACCCAAAGTAGCCTCCAACTCACCATCCTCCTCCCCAGCCTCCCAAGTGCTGAGATTACAAATGCGTGTCACCACCCGCAGCTGGATTTGTTTCCTTGATGTGAAGCTCTCTGTCTGCAGCCCATTGAGTGGGTTCCAGCACTTTTTGTCCTGCTGTGTGTGTCCCTGAGATGCCTCTGCATTTGCAAGTGCGAGGAGGAATAGGGCTGTCCATACCACCCTCTACTGTCCCTTTTCTTCTGTTGCTTGTATTTATTTTTATAGTAGCCTTTCTGAGGCACGATCACCATAAAAAGCCATGTGTACCACAGAGGTATGATTTCATAGTG
Organism: Cricetiscus sungorus; assembly: GCA_030556225.1. Taxonomy (NCBI): domain Eukaryota; kingdom Metazoa; phylum Chordata; class Mammalia; order Rodentia; family Cricetidae; genus Cricetiscus; species Cricetiscus sungorus. Next base: position 133,510,004 of record JANBXA010000734.1, read on the forward strand.
CTTTAAAAATATTTATCTACTTAATCTTATGTGTATGAGTTGGTGCCTGAGTGTGTGTTTGGGCACCAAGTGCAAGACAGTTATGAGCTGCCATGTGAGTGCTGGGAGCTGAGCCTGGATCCTCTGGAAGGAGCAGCTATCGCTCTCCTGAGCCATCTCTCCAGCCCCTACTTCCTTCCTTCCTTCCTCCCTCCCTCCCTCCCTCCCTCCTTCCCTCCCTCCCTCCCTCCCTCCCTCCCTTCCTTCCTTTCTTTCTTTCTTCTTCCCTCTTTCTTTTTTTCTTCTTGTTTTTTTGTTTTCTTTTCTTTTTCCTCTTCCTCCTCCTCCTCCTCCTCCTTCTTTTTAAAATAGGGTTTCTCTGTGTAACAACCTTGACTGTCCTGGACCTCAATTTGTAGACCAGACTGGCCTTGAACTCGCAGAGATCCACCTGTCACCTCTGCCTCTTGAGTGCTGGGATTATAGGCATGAGCCACCATGTTCCACCCCTGTGTCTCTGAGTACATTCCAGCATAGCTTTTAAAAGTTCATTCTTTATTATTATCATCATCAGTACTGCTGTTTATATGGATGAGTGTTTGCCTGCTAATATGAATGTGCATCATATGTGTAACTCATACCCAGAGGGTATTGGATTCCCTGGAGTTACAGATAGTTGTGGGTGCTGGGAATCGAACCTGGGCCCTCCAGAAAGCAGCCATGTACTCTTAAGCATGGAGCCATTTCTCCAGCCTCCATTATAGTTTTCATCTCTCAGAACTTGATTTGATCTCCCATTTTCTATGTAACTTGTTCAGTCCTGCCAGGAATGGTGGCGCACACCTGCAATCCTGGTATTCAGTGGGTAGAGACAGGAATATTGTGAGTTCAGGCTAGCTCGAGTTACATAGTGAGACCCTGTTTCAATATATAAAACCAAAATCAAAAACAAAAAACAAAAACAAACAACAATAAACCACACATGCAAGAAACGGTTTAATCTTTCCTCTGTTTTTAAACAAATGAATACAGTTATAACACATTGAAATATCACAATCTGCTAGCTGCCACATCTGTGCATGCTAACTCCAAATCTGTGCCTGTTAACTGCTGCATTTTGCAAGACTGGAAATGACTGGCTTAAGAATTTGGTCTCATTAGATGCTAAATGTTTTATCTTCCTGTATCTCAGTCCATTTTCTATTGCTACAGTAAAGTGCCTGAGGCTGGGTTCTTCCTAATGAAAAGAGGTTTATTTGGCTCACGATTCTGGTGACTGAAAGCCCCAAATAGTATAGCTCCCACATCCTGCTGTGTAGTCCCTTGGCCATATCACAATGTGGGGAAGATGAGCAAAGGGAGCTTGCTATCTGCGGAAGGGGTGTATGCCAATGAGCAGCAAGAGGGGAGTTCGAGGGAGTGGCTAGCTTTACTGCCCTCTCCCACCTGGCCTTGGGGGACTCTCACCAAGTCTCTAGTGTATCTTATAGCTTTCACACTGGGGTCCAAACCTCCAGGGCACAAATCCCAGGGGGCACTCAGATCTCATCATGTGATCCTGCTTCTCCCAACTCAGCTCTGGGCATGGTTAACCTGCATAGAAAGAAAGAGAATCAGTTTGAACATTTGGGGGTCTTACTTTGTGTGTGTGTGCGCGCGCGCGCGCGCGCGTGTGTGTGTGTGTGTGTGTGTGTGTGTGTGTGTGTGTGTGTGTGTGCCTCTATAGCATGAATTCTAATTAGTATTAATAATAAAAACCCAGAGTCAGCTATTGGTGAGGGGGTGGGGGAGATGAAGACCAGAGAACAGCCCGCCACTATCTCTAGCTCTTACCTCTACCTCAGACCAAATGGGTGAGTCTGTCTCCACAGATCTTCAGACCGAATGCTCAACTGACTGCCTACACTGACTGCTTACCCTGCTTAGACTGTGTGCTGCTCAGACTGCACTGGGCTCCTGCCTCCTCCCGCCTTATAGTCTCTTCTGCACCCAATCATATCACTCCTATCTCTGCCTCCCTAGTGCTGGGATTAAAGGCGTGTCACTCCAAGTGCTGGGATCACCTTCGTGTGAGCTCTGTTTCTCTTTTAGACAGGATTAAGTTCCTGTAGCCCATGGTGGCCTTATCCATCTGCCTCTGTCTCCTGAGTGCTGAGATTAAAGATGTGCACCGCCACTGCCTGGCCTCTATGGGTAACTAATGTGGCTGCTGGGATTAAAGGTGTGCGCCACTGCTAGGCCTCTGTGGCTAACCGGTGAGGCTAGCTTTGCACTCTGATCTTCAGGCAAGCTTTATTTGTCAGATCATAAACAAACTATCACCACATACCTCTTGTAGCCCAGGATATCCTCAAACTCACTATGTAGCTGTGGTAATTTGAATGAAATTGACCTCCAAAACACTACAGGGACTGGCACCATTAGGGGGCGTGGCTTTTCTGGAGTGGGTGTGGCTTCTTTGGAGGAAGTGTGTCACTGAGGGGGTGGGCTTTGAAGTCACCTTTGCTCAAGCTTCCCTCAGTGTGACAGACAGTCCACTTCCTGTTGTCTTCTGATCAAGATGGAGTCAGCACCATGTCTGCCTGCACGCTAATGGACTGAACCTCTGGAAACTGCCACCTCAATTAAATGTTTCCCTTTAAGAGTTGCCATGGTCATGGTGTCTCTTCACAACAAGAGAAACCCTAACTAGGACAGTGGCTGAGGTTGGACTTGAACATCCAATTCTCCTGCCTCCACTTCCCAAGTGCTGGGATTACAGGTGTGCGCTGCCATGGCTGGCTTATTCCGCGCTGAGGACTAACCCCAGGGCCTTATCACGCTAGGCAAGCAGTCTGGCTAATGAGCCACATCCTTAACCACCTCGACCCAGGCTCCGTTCCTGGAATAACAAGAGCCCCCCCTTTTACGCATTAACCACAACCCTTATTATTTCAATTAATACTCATAGCAATTAAATTATGACATGGTCATCTGTTATGCTTGTTTTCATTTATAGCTTATGTATAAAATTATACTAAATTACAATTCACTTTAACTGTTTGCCAGGCTGTGTGTAAATGCTTTATGCTTGGGACTCATTCAACACCTTCAACCCAAGAATATCAAAATTTACTTGAGATGGGGCCAGGGAGGTGGCTCAGTGGTTAAGAGCACGGGCTGCTCTTGCAGAGGACATAGGTCCAATTCCCAGAATTCACATGGTCCAGGTCCAGGGAGCCCAATAACCTCTCCTGACCTCTTATGGGCACCAGGCATGCAGGTGATGCACAGACATACACACAGGCAAATCACCCATAAACATAATAAAACATCTAAAACAAACTCCCTTGGGTTGAGAACACGCTGCTGTGCCCAGCTATTGGCCAATCTGAGATGACAGACTTGAACAGAACCAACTTCAGACTTACCAGAAGCCAGAGAACATATCTTAGCCTGAGATGTCATAATCACCCATGTTTTGTCTGTCTTCATACTCACTGAGAAATGTCTCCTTATTCATTGGCGGCCGGCAGCCTGTGTTCAGGAGTCTCGGAAAAGGAGAGAGGCCCTGAGGGTCTCAGCTACTACTGTCTTCCAGCATCCCTGCTTTGAGGCTCTGTACAAGAAGCCTGGGCTCCAATTCAACCACCCCATCATAGTTTTATTATAATGAGTGCCTGGAGAGCGAGGCGGAGCCCGGGTTGGCCCACCATGTTCGAGTACAGCAGTTGTCAGGACAACTCTGTGACAGATGTGTGAAGATGGTTCAGATTTGGCCACTGGCTGTGTCAGGCGATACTGTGATGTGCAAAAGGATGGCTGAGAGCTCAGTGACCCACCACTCACTCATTGTCTCTGCGTGGCTGGATGTGATTCAGGCCCCTAGGATGTCTATGAGGGGAGTTGATTTTAGAGCAGCCAGATGGAGTTAGGTCCTTGGTGCTGGCGGTTGGTGCCTGAGGAAGTGATTGGGGACAGTCAGTTAGGGGGACCCTGGAGAGGCTAGCTTTAAAAGGAGCAGGGGTCCTCCACCCCTGCGCTGGCAGTGTCCTCTTCCTCCGTATGTCTCCACCGTGATACCTTGCCATTCTGCCATTCGATGTGCTCCAAGCTCAATGACCCATGAGCCTCTGGCTGGGTGGTTCTCTGGTCTCTGCCTCCTGTCTCCTGTAGACGTTCTGGAATTACAGACGTATACCACTGCAAGAGTTTTTGTTTTTCTGTGGCTGCCAGGGCGTGAGATCTTTGTTTGCAGGCTTGTACGGCCCAGTGTTTTTGCCAGCAGAGCCATTCCTACCGACCCCACACTGAATCTGTGAATCACAACCCTAGCCCCATCTTTAGCTGGACTTTCCTTTTCCATTTCCTTGTTGGATTTAATTTCTTCTTATTATAAATTATGAATAACTCTCCACTGTTGAGGTCCTGCACCAAAGCTACTGTCAAAACCATAAGTGAGACCTTAAGGAAAGGAATCTAAAAACAAGGACATGGGCTTTTCAGTCTCTCGTTCATCCCATTTGGGACAGGAAGGTCACTAGGGAAACCCTCCAGGTAGGACATCTATAACCTTCCAAAAGAGTTCAGTGATGGGCAAAGATGACAGGGCACCCAGCCCCAGGTGGGATGGATGTTAAATGTTCTCTCCCTTCCTTCCCTCCCCCCTCCCCGCCTCTCCTCTCCTCCCTTCTTTCCCTCCCCTTTCAGATGGAGCCCTTGCTCTGTAGTCCAGGCTGGCTTTGAACTCACAATCCTCCTGCCTCAGCCTCCTGAGTGCTGGAATTGCAGGCACGCACCCTCATGCCCAGTTCCATCTTTGGTTCTCATTGAATCTTGCTATGCTTCAGTTAAGTGTGGATGCCCAGGTTCTCCCTGGATGCCCAGGTTCTCCCTGGATGCCCAGGTTCTCCCTGGATGCCCAGATTCTCCCTGGATGCCCAGATTCTCCCTGGATGCCCAGGTTCTCCGTGGACGCCCAGGTTCTCCCTGGATGCCCAGATTCTCCCTGGATGCACAGATTCTCCCTGGATGCCCAGATTCTCCGTGGACGCCCAGATTCTCCCTGGATGTCCAGGTTCTCCCTGGATGCCCAGATTCTCCCTGGATGCCCAGATTCTCCATGGACGCCCAGGTTCTCCCTGGATGCTCAGGTTCTCCCTGGATGCCCAGGTTCTCCCTGGATGCCCAGGTTCTCCGTGGACGCCCAGATTCTCCATGGATGCCCAGATTCTCCCTGGATGCCCAGATTCTCCGTGGATGCCCAGATTCTCCCTGGATGCCCAGATTCTTTCTGGGGCTGTCTGCCTCCGTTTCGGGTCTGAAGGCATTCTCAGGAAACTGTCTTTTGTCAGTGACAGCCTGACTCTGGCTCTAATGGTTCTACTGCTCTATATGGCTTTCTAGTGAAGTGTGAGCCTGTCGTTTCCTGGTGACCTTTATTTAACCCAGGGCTTGGCTGAACCGCTCTAGTCGACTGAAGCAGGTGGTAATGGAGCATGCAGTGTCTGAGTGTGTGATTGGCCCATGTTTAAAGTGAGTCTTTTTCCAAGGGAGGGAGGGGTTCCCTGCACCTCCCAGCACTTAGACAATCAGGCTTACCTGCATCCAGAGTTCTCACTGTGGCTCACTACTGTCCCCACAGACCTGCTTTCACCTGGCTTCTAAGGCTGCCAATAATAGCAGAGAGGCCCTCTCATGCTGGGGTCTCCTCCTCATTCCTGAGGCTGCACTGGGGTGGAGGTCTTCATAGGTCCTGTCTCACTCAGCACCCAGATGGCCCCACTTCACAGCCCAGAACACCAAGGCTGCGAGCAGAGAGGGAGCTTACCCAGATAGGGATCTGCAGTCTAGACTGAAGTCAGGGCCACCGTTTCCAGAGCCCTGCTGCCTGCCCCTGGTCAGTCCTGAGGTTGACTGTGGAGTGTGATTCAGCCTAGAACATTCCCTGTATTGTGATTGGCACCCTCATATGTGGAGGTCTTGTTTTGTTAGCATCTGAGATCTCGGTGCCTCTGGCAACCTGGGCTGAACATCCCTGAGCACAAGACAGGAGCCAGAGATGCTTAGGGACATCTGCCTCTATTTCCTTCCCCTTCCCACCCTGTCTCTTTCCTTCTGTGTTCAGAGGGAGGTGTGGGAGGACAGGGAAAGATTTCTATCTGCATCCTCCTAATTCAGCTTTTTGTAGAGGGACACCTGAGTTACTAATATTATTATTATTACCTTTCCTCTTAAACCCATTATGTCTTAAAGAAAATGGCTCCAACTTGATAGTTGTGAAAGCCAGCACAGCAATGGAAGCTTTCACAGGAGATATAGCAAGTACCACTTGCCCTCCTCCCCACTCACCCTCCTCCCCACTCATCCTCCTCCCTACTCATCCTCTTCCTCACTCACCCTCCTCCCCACTCATCCTCCTCCCTACTCATCCTCTTCCTCACTCACCCTCCTCCCCACTCATCCTCCTTCCTACTCATCCTCTTCCTCACTCACCCTCCTCCCCACTTATCCTCCTCCCTACTCATCCTCTTCCTCACTCACCCTCCTCCCCACTCATCTTCCTTCCTACTCATCCTCTTCCTCACTCACCCTCCTCCCCACTCACCCTCCTCCCTACTCATCCTCTTCCTCACTCATCCTCCTCCCCACTCACCCTCCTCCCCACTCATCCTCCCTACTCATCCTCTTCCTCACTCATCCTCCTCCCCACTAGCTGTCTTCCTCACTCACCCTCCTTCCCACTCACCCTCTTCCCTACTCTCCCTCCTCCTCTTCTTTCCTTTGGGTATCCCCAGAAGTGGTCAGCCCTGATATACATATTTCTAAGGAGCACTCAGCCCCAGCATTCTTGATGCTCGATGCAAGGTTAAGTAACAGGTCACTACTGGCCAAGGCCTGCCCAGTAGCCATATTCTAGAGACTGGCTCCTGGTTTCGGGAGCTGCACTTTCTCCTGCCCTGGAAGTGAAAGGATGTAGATTGTCACATCTGTGGGTACTTTCTCCTCCATCAGCTTCCCCAGTGTCTTGCTGACCTCCCCGAGGAACCACCTGGCAGTCCCATGTGCCTTTCCTTGGACTCTGAGTTATTTGGCCCCAGGCTGGCCTTCTCTGGTAAGCTGCTGCCCCATAGATTATACTGAAATATTTAATATCACCTGAATAAAACCGTGCTAGAGTTCATCAGATCTCGGCAAACAACTGTTTGTTGGATAGAGTGACTCCAAATGTTACTTGGGGTCTCATTGCCTTTTGTCCATACTATAACTATAGATACGACTAATGTCACAGCCCCAAATGAGTTAAAGTAGTACCATGTCATGATGTTTGTCCTCAAAAGCCACTGGTGCACACAGGTCAGCTACTGGCTCCATGTCCTCCCGCCTTTCCTGCCACCATAGCCCTGTTGTGACCAAGCGTAGTGAGCAAAGGGATTTTCTTACTGACCTGGGAAAGAGCAGGGGACTTAGCTCTCAGCTTCTGCCTGAGAGCTGCCGTCATCTCCCCCCTCTTACTCTATAAGCTCCCTTTTTGGGACACCCTGCCTGCTCTGCGTGCTTCCTACTAGCAGAAATCCTCATTGCAGACTTGATTTTTCCAGCGCTGGGAACTGAACTCAGGGTCTCACACACACTAGGCAAGCTGGAGCCGACAGAGACTCAGCTCTGGCCTTCACTGCTGAGTTCAGACCTCAGCTCAGCACCAATCCCATAGGGCTTTAAAAGCTCTTTATTTATGGGCATATCCGACTCCCGTGTGTCCTCCCCACCAGAATGTGCACAAAGAACCTTTATTATTATTATTATTATTATTATTATTATTATTATTATTATTATTATTATTGATCTGGAGAGATGCCTCAGCACTTAAGAGCACTGACTCCTTTTCCAGAGGAACTGGGTTCAATTCCCAGCACACACATGGCAGCTCACAGCTGTCTGTAACTCCATTTCCCAGGGATCTGACACCTTCACAGACACACACTCAGGCAAAACACCAATGCACATAAAATTAAAAAAAAATGAAACTTTTAAAGCCTTTATTTATATTGGGTGTCTATTTGTCCCTCTTTCTGTGGAGGTCAGAGGACAACTTGCAGGAGTTGGGTTCCTTCTTCCACAATATGTGCTCCAGAATCTAACTCTCTCTCTCTCTCTCTCTCTCTCTCTCTCTCTCTCTCTCTCTCTCTCTCTCTCTCTCTCTCTCTCTCTCTCTCTGTGTGTGTGTGTGTGTGTGTGTGTGTGTGTGTGTGTGTGTACATGATGGGCAAGTATAAATATGAGAATGTATGCACACTGTATGTGAGTGTTTTCCCGTTGGAAACTGCTGGATCTCTATTGTTCCAGCATGGTGCCTGACACACACGGGGCTCTCCATTAAGTGTTTGGGGCAAGAGGGAAAAGGCTGTGTATTCTCCAGGCTCCTTTCCACCGTTGTGACTTCACGGAGAAATAGGCCCAGAAATGTGACCTGCATGGGACAGGTGCCAGCAGGCAGAGCAGGACAGAATCAGGCAGGGGTTGAACTTGGCTGAGCCTGTGAGTCAACCATGGACCTTGGCACTTCCCCGGGTTGCCAGCTCCCCCTCCAAGCTTGACAGATTAAACAGAGCAGAAAGTTCAGAGGAAATTGACCGCAAGGCAATGTTTACCAAAAGATGACTTCACCTCCATTGCGGAGAAAGGCTTTGCCGAAAAGACCTGAAAGAGATGCCTTTGCCGTGAATGAGCTAAGCTGCTGAGTTGGGGCTGACTCACCCCACCGTTTTCACTTTATAAGGACTTCAGTGGCCCCCCCTGGCGTGCCTTGTGCCCTGCTCAGTCCTGGGACAGGATAAGTGGGGCGAGCCGTGGCCAGATGCTAGGCTTAGCTGGTTGCATGTCCACCCCTCCCCGCCCCTCCCGGAACATGCTCTGTCCTGCACAGAGCCTGCCTCTCCAGTGCCACCAGGCCCTGCACAGCGCCCTGGGACCAGGGTGCACTGGCACAGCACCTACCTGAACGTCAGTGGGCCTGGCTTCCAGCTGCTGCAGGGGACACATGGCCCTGGCCATACCCTAGTGCCCATAACTGTCTTCCGGTCCTGTGGCACCCCCACCCCACCCCACCAGCCCCCAGCTACCACCCTTTCCCTTTCAGCCGCCCCTTCCCTGTCATTCGCCTATGAAATGCTGAGAAAGCCTAACACAGTTGGTGTGCCCTCTTCTGTTCTGCTGGGCTCCTGTGGAGGTTGTGAATGGGGTTACAGGCTCTCAGTGGGAGGCTCTGCCTAGCCCTGCTGGGCCTTCCAGCCTGTGCCCACCCTCCCTCTTCTTTCCGGGGGCCCCACTCGTGAGTCACTATGTGAGGTCATTGTCACCTGTGGCCTGGCTACTCTTGACCATCAACCCTGCCAGACTGCCCAGGCTGTGTGTGTGGATCTTGACCATGGGCCCTGTGCAACCTGCTGCTTCTCAGAGAAGCTTCTGGAAGCCAACTCAGCACCCGGTTCAGAGCTAAAGGGACTCTGCTGGGGTTTTGAGGGACAGGGATGTGTGCCTCCACACCCCTTGCAGCCAACAGCAGGTATAATGGGGTCACTTGTGACCCCAGCCTGCCAGAGCCTCTCCTGTCGGGGACAGGCTCTATAAGGGAGGGCCTTGGGATTGTGGGAGGGGGCTCTGAGCACCTGCCCTGAAGAGATGGTAATAACTAGGGGTGACATCACACAGAGGATCTGTCCTGGGTGCTTTGTTTCACAGAGCTGGGTAAGGATCCAGCTGAAGTGAGAAAGCTGGGAGTCTGAGCCCACCCCTGGTCCTGGCAGTAGCTGATGTGTAGCCTTGGGTTAGTTGCTTGGGCTCTCTGGGTCCCAGGTTTCCCATGTATGTGCCAGAGGGTTGGACTGGACAAACTCTATGCTCCTTCCATCTCAGAAGCTCAGTGATCCCCAGTCCTGGTGCTCGCTCACTACTCTGTGGGTCTGTGGAGGGTGTGGGGGAGAGGGAGATTTGTCAGAGCAGCTGTCAGTGTCCACGAAGATGGCACACTGGTCACGGTGTCAGGATGCCAGGCCTTCATTCATTCATGTGAGCCTTCCATATCAGTTCATTCATTTGTGTCTTTGTTCATTCTTTCATGTCAAGGTGGGTTTAAATCTTGGCTCTGCCACTTTTTTACTGTGTGATCTCAGCCAGTACCTGTGTTTCTTTTTTCTCATCTGTAAGGCGCCTACCCCATGGGCCGTTCTTTGTATAAATGACTCTGCCAAATGCTTGTAGCAGAACCTGACAGGTACAAAGTGGCATATATGTGTTTGTTAGTGTTTGCTCTGCCACTGTTCACTGAGAGTCCATGGCTGGTTAGTTGGGGCCAGTTTGAGACAAACTGGAGTCGTGTGGGAAGAGGGACCTCACCTGAGGAGTTGCTTCCATTGGACTTGCCTGTGGCATGTCTGGGGCATTTTGACTGATGTGGGAGGGCCCAGCCCATTGTAGTTAAAGCTATCTCTGGGAAGGAGGGCCAGCGAGCCAGTAGGGAGCAAGCCAGTGAGCAGCATCCTCCACTTCAAACTCTTCTTGAGTTCCAGCCCTGGCTTCCCCAGATGACGGGCTATAACCTGTAAACTAGAACAAAACATTTCCTCCCCAAGTTGGTTTCAGTCTGTATTTTATCCCAGCAGCAGAAGGCAAACTAGGACAGATAGTCCCACGCACGGAGCGGCTGGTGCTGGGCTGGGTGGCCACAGGGATTCAGACCGGAAAAGCAATCCCAAACTTGAGTTGGTCCCAAAGGGCTAAGTCAGAGGTCACAGAGTCCTGTGGTCACTGTGGTGGTACGGGCATGCGCAGGATACTGTGTGAATTCAGAGAAGGGCTGGTGTATCTGAAGAGGCTTCCTGGAAGAGGCTACACTTGATCTGAGTCTCCTAAGATGGGAGGCACGATGAGGATGGCTTGACAGGAGTCTTAAGCTGCTCATACAAAGGCTTGGTGTGGCTTGTCAGCAGCAAGGCAAGGGTGGGGGCAGGGGGCAGAGTGCTGACCATGGTGGACAAACCAGGAGTGATGGATACTAGGGCATGGATACTAGAAAGCCCCCAACATAGGGAGATGTATTCATCACCGAGTTACAGGGCTCACCAACACCACACGGATTGGCTTTGTGCATGGTAAGAACAGACAACTGAAAGCCTGGGACAGAGGTAGACAGACTTTCCTTAGGACCATCAGCTCACAAAAACATGGTGTGGAGACTTATTATTAATTATGAAAGCTTGGCTTTAGCTTAGGCTTGCCCCACTGCTTTGATAACTTACATTAACCCATTTATATTAATCTACATTCTGCCACGTGACTCATTACCTCTCCCCCTGCACATCCTGCTCTGTGTCTCCACCTTTCTTCTTCTTAGAGTTCTCTCTCTGCCCTGAAGTCCCACCAATACCTCCTGCCTAGCTGTTGGCCCTTTGACTTTTTAGTACATCAATCACAGCAATGCATTTTCATACAGTATACAAATGTCCCCTACCCGACAAAGGTCTGTCTAATAGAATTTGCTACCTTTCCTCCGTCACTGCTGACTCTTCCTATGTGACCCTGTTGTACTGTCCCCACCTTTTGGTGGCTTGCCACTGCACTCCAGATACTGTAAGGCATGGGAATGGAAGAGAAGCTTCAGAAACAGTTTATATTCACTTTTTATTTGCTTATTTTTACGTGTGTGTGTGGGTGCACACAGACCACTGCATGCATCGGTGCTCAGAGGGCAGTTTGTGACAATTGGCTCTCTCCTCCCTTCCCATTATGTGGGTCCCAAGGGTTGAGCTTGGGTCCTCAGACTTGACCCTTCTCTAAGCATCTCGCTGGTCCTGAGAGATTCTCAGACCTTATAGAAAACTGAGGGAGAACCCACAGCTGGTGTGGAAAGCTACAGGGCAGAGCCCTTGGCTCAGAGCGAACATTCCAGCAAGGGGATGAAGGTGGGCTGAGAACATGCTACTGACTTGGTGTTAAACTCAGGGAGTTGCCTTTGGGTCACCGTTGAGGAGGACCAGGAGTCACCTCAGGGGCCAGAGGATGGGTGACATATAAGCCTACTTCTTACCCAAGCCATTACTGTCTGCTCCTCCCAGGGCAGGTGACACACTGCACTGGCCTGGAGTCCCTCCTGACTCATGGCTGTGTTGAAAAGTGTCAGGACTCCAGGACAGCGTAGGAGACACCCTGGCCACCCCTCACAGCCATGCAACTCACGGGCAGTGTGTACAAGGCCTGTGTTTCATTCCCTGATCCACGAGAACATGGTGGGGGGGGGGCTCCTCATCTTGCTACAGATTCAGGGTTCTGTTTGGGGTTTGCCTGGGGACTTCTTTTACAGCCCAGCCTTTGAATGTCCCATGGACTCTGGAGACGTCATCTTTTGCAGGTGGGTGGGGTACTCAGTGTGTCAGTGAGGTCCAGCTGGGTGACAGTGTTTGAGACTTTGACTTCCATCTGCCTCATCAGATGAGTGTGGAAGTTTCCAGAATGCATGATGGCTTTGCTAGTGTCCCTTCAGGTATGCCATCTTTACTCTCTCTTGGGGCTCTGCTATGAGGCTCCGGTGTGTTAGAAGTGTTAGAGCGTCTGCATTCGCTGACCCCTTTCTCAGTGATAAATGTCCGCTCCGAAGTCACTGGGACAGTAATACAGCCTCTCTGGCTTTCTATCCGTAATCATTTTGTCCACACTAGGTACTTTTTTATTTAACTCTTCTGTGTCTTTATATTTAAAAACACATTTCTCGGGGCTGGCTGCTTATGAGAGCACTTGCTGCTCTTGTAGAGGACCTGGGTTCAGGTCCATCACCCACATGGTGGCTCACAAGCACCCATAACTCCAGTGCCACCTTCTTCTGACTTCCTCAGACACCAGGGATGCACACAGACACACATGCAGGCAAAACATTCATGCATGTATCATAAAGAAAATTAAAGTGATTTTCTTATCTTTGGGATTTATTTTATTTTATTTTTGGATTTTGAAGACAGAGTTTCTCTGTGTAGCCTGGCTGTCCTGGAACTCACTCTGTAGACCAGGCTGGTCTCAACCTCATAGAGATTCACCTGCCTCTGCAAGGTATGAGCCACCATTGTCCTTCAGATTTATTTACTTTTGAGACAGTCCTAGCTAGCCTAGAATTCTTAGTGGTTCTCCTGTCTCAGCCTCCCAAATGCTAGGATTACAGGTATGAAACAGCATGCATAGTGTTTTCTTTTCCTTTTCTTTTTCTTTTTTAAATAAAATATACAATTAGTTTTCTCTCCTTTAATTCAGTCTAATAACTTCTGCCTTTAATTAAGACCATGAATGCAATTTACAGAGTTTTTGTGTGTAGGTAGTTTGATAATTGAGATAGGATCTCTTGTAGTCCAGGCTAGCCCTAAACCTGTTGTGTAAGTGAGAGTGATCCTGAACTCCAGATCCTCCTGCCTCAGCCTCCTAAGTGCTAGGATTACAGGCATGTGGCCCCAAATCTAGTTTTATTTGTGCTGGGACCAAACCCAGAGCTCCATACATGTTGGGCAAAGCTCTCTGCCAACTAGGCCACATGCCCGGCTCAACAGTATACATTTGGTGTCATCACGGATCTAGCTGCATTTAAGCTGTCTAGCTTGCTGTCTGCTTATCTTTTCTTTGTCCCTTATCTTCTCTTTATTGCCCCTCCTTTGGATTAATTATTTAAAATGCCACACCAACTTCGGTGATTCAGACCTGTAACCTGGGCGCTGGGCAGGTAGGGGCAGGAGGATCAGGAGTTCAAGGTCTGTCTTTGGCTACACAGACTCAAATACCGATTAGTTTTGACTTAAAAAAAAAAAATAAGTCAGGCAGTGGTGGTGCACACTCAGGAGGCAGTGGCAGGCAGGCAGATCTCTGAGTTCGAGGCCAGCCTGGTCTACAGAGTGACTAAAGGTGTGCGCCACCAACGCCTGGCTGAATTACAGCAACGTGAAGGCAGGCTCAACTACATAGTCAGTTCCAGACTGGCTTCAGAAACATAATAAAAGTTTTTTCTTTAAGAAAGAAAGAACTTGGGTTGGAGGTTAAGAGCACTGACTGTTCTTCCAGAGGTCCTGAGTTCAATTCCCAGCAACCACAATCATCTATAGTGAGATCTGGTGTTCTCTTCTGGCCTGCAGGGATACATGCAGACAGAATGTTGTATACAAAATAAAAATTTTTAAAAATCTTTAAAAAGAAAGAAATAACTTAAAAACATAAAAATAAATTGAGAGAGAGAGAGAGAGAGAGAGAGAGAGAGAGAGAGAGAGAGAGAGAGAGAGAGAAACTTGCAGAAGCACAACTCCACCCAGGTCTGTCGGGCCCTGGTACTATTTTGGTTTGAAATAGTTACCATTTTAGAGATAGAAAACCTCTCCCAATATTAACTCCCAGGTTCACTTTCCTTGACCAGAGTTAAGCTTTTGTGAACTTTTGAGTTTCTGCCCTGGGTCACTTTCTTCTCTTTACAGAATTTCTTTCTTGTTGCTGACAGGCTGGTAGGTTTGCTGGTGTCTGACACAGTTAGCTTCTTTTGTTTGCTTTTTTCTTCGAGGCTAGGTTTCTCTGTAGTTTTGGAGCTACAAAGTTCTGGCTGTATCTGCCTCCCGAGTTCTGGTATTAAAAGCCTGTATCACCACTGCCCAGATGTTTGTTTGTTTGAGACGGTCTCTCTATGTAGCTCAGCTGTCCTGGAATTCAATACGTAGACCAGACTGGCCTCAACTCACAGAGATTGGTCTGCCTCTGTTTGGGGAGTAAAGGTGTTTGATACTGGCCTCAGCTTTTGTTTTCATTGGTTGCTGGACCTTGGACCCCGTCCATAGCTTGTGTCTTGCAGCAATTTGGAGCCATCCCATCATCCCCTAGCCGCTATATCATAGTCTCTGAATTCTTGCCATTATTATACATACATAGCTGGTCATTTTTCTCTCTTTAAGTTTTCCTTCTTATTCTGTGCATGGGGGCACATGCCTATACTCTCAGCATGTGGAGATCTGAGGCGGAAGGACCTTGAGTTCAAGGCCAGTCTGGGCTGCATTGTAAGATCCTATCTGGAAAAAAAGAAAAAGAAAGAAAGAAAAGAATTTTTTCTTTCTCTAGAAGCTCTCTCTTATCCATCTTTCATTTCTTTCTTCATATTGATCTTTTCCTTTAAATCCTTCAACCCTGTTGTAATGACTGTATACACCTCTGTGGACTGGTTCACCCTCTCTCCCATCCCCAGAACCCCTTCTTCTGCCTGGTTTTTGGCATGTGTTGAATTTCTGACTGGGTGATATTCATCCCATACTTTTCAATGCTCTATGTCTGTCTTGCAAGAGTTTATTCTCTCCACTCTCGGTATGGTCCTGGAGGGGAACTCAGATCACTACTCTTGGTGGCAAGCGCCTTTCCCCCACAAAGCCATCTGGGCAGCCTGGAGTATCAATGTTTGGCAACAGATGTTTGTTTTATATATTTTGTTCACTTTTTTTTTTCTTCTGGCTCCATGCCCACAATTTTCCTGCCTTTGCTTGCTTTCTTATTTATTTATTTATTTATTTATTTATTTATTTATTTAGTATTTTCAAGGCAGGGTCTCACTATGCATCTCTGGCTGACCTGAAACTACACTATAGACCAGCCTGGCCTTGAACTCAGAGAGATCTGCCAGGGATCCACTGCCTCCCGAATGCTGGGATTAAAGACGTGCATCATTACACGTGGGTTTGCCTCAGCTTTCTGAGTGCTGGACTAGCGGGTATAGTTGTCGTTACTTCATCACAGACTGAAGCAAGAGGCCCGGAATTGCTAATAGAGATAAAACTTTAATGGCAAACCAGGTGTGGTCACACATGCCTTTAATCCCAGCATTAGGGAGTCAGAGGCAGGCAGGTCTCTGATTTCCAGGTCAGTCAGGCTACAGGCAGGGTGAGATCCTGCCTCACCAAAACAGAAATAAAACAAACTAACTTTAAAGGCCCATTTTAAATGCTGCTTTTTTTCATGAAACCTCTATTGGAGGCATTTGTGTGTGTGACCATCTTGCTCTATCTACACACACACACACACACACACACACACACACACACACAGAGAGAGAGAGAGAGAGAGAGAGAGAGAGAGAGAGAGAGAGAGAGAGAGAGAGAGAGTTGAGAGTGTGATTTGGATGTAGACCGAGGTCTCGCTGGTTTTAGTAGTACCTGCCAGCCTGGCATATAACAAGCCCTTGGAGAGAAGAGCTGGATTTCCTGTGTGTCCTGGCAGTGACCTAAAGTAATGCCCAGTGAGGCTATGGGGTGTCCCAGGCAGAAGCCTAGGATACTGGCCCTCTCCCCTGTGTGGTCACTGGTCAGCAGGATCCCAGGTAGACTCATGGGGTGCTCTGCCTTCCTTATTAGGCAGGGAATGGGGTTTGGCTAAAAGAGTCTGGCCTGTCCTGACATGCCAAGTGTGTTATTCTGTCACCAGGCACCCAAAGCCTCCGAGTCAGAACAACAGCAGGGCTAGACCACAGGTGCCCAGTGTGTTGGGAGGGTGCCCACCCCAGAAAGGGTAACCCCACCGGGGGCTGGGGGTTCAGGATACAGCCTCTTTTCTCCTCTTCTTATGTCTGCCTGCCCACCTCTCTCTCTCTCTCTCTCTCTCATTCCTCCTCCCCTCCCTCGTCTTTCCTTTCTCCTTTCTTCCCTTCCTCTTCATCTACTTGTCTTCCTTCTTTCTTTCTCCCTTCTCTTTCTACCCCTCCCCACCCTCTTAACAAGGTCCCGTGGTGCCACCAATCTTAAACTCAGCATCTTCCAACTTCAGCCTGTTCCTGGCTGGGACTACAGCTGTAGACCACCCTCCCTGGCTTGTCCAGAAGTGTAGTAAAGATAAGACGTGGTGATGCTTGGATATGAGCTCCAACTTTGTCATTTGGTCAGGTGACTCAGTTTCCTCAACTGCAGTCCTGACTGATTGTAAAGTGAAGTTTCAGACTCTTTTCCCCTTGAAGGGAGCAGGGTCTGGCCCTGCTGGTGGGTGGGTTTAGAGTCTGTGTTCCAGGGCCCTTCTATACCTTCTTCATGAAATCCATACTGGATGGAGAACATCTCCCACAACAGCTTGGGACCGTCTTCCTCCTGGTGCTGATGATTTGAGCACATGAATCTGCGCATGCCTATTTCCTGGCTGCTGTTCCATTTTTTTTTTTTCTAGACATTTTTGACATCATGATACATAGGATAGAGGCAGGCTGAGAACTTCTCTCTCCATAGTTTTCACCCAAACAAAACTAATTTTTTTTTTTTTTTTTTATTTCTGTCTACATCTCATGTCATTGTCCTCTAGTGGAGTTGAGTGTTTGGTTCCAGGACCAAGCCTAATAGCAAGGGATTCAGGGTGATGCTGAGAGCTTTGATGTTTCTGGGCCACTGCCTTTTAGTGGCTCTGGACCCTAGCCTTCTGCTCTTCTAATGGTCACAGTTGATGTGGTTCTGTGGTCCTGTGGTCCTCAA
The DNA here is from genome assembly GCA_030556225.1 of Cricetiscus sungorus. Lineage (NCBI taxonomy): Eukaryota > Metazoa > Chordata > Mammalia > Rodentia > Cricetidae > Cricetiscus > Cricetiscus sungorus. The sequence continues at coordinate 133,527,466 of JANBXA010000734.1, forward strand.
GCATCCATGGCATTGATCTCCATCAGCATCCATGAGACGGGCGTTCCCTCGGATCCAGCTCCTTGTCTGTGCCAGGGGAGCCCACACCTGCTCCCGTTCATTGTTCCCAGGGTCATTAGACAGAGTGATTCACTTGAAGGAGCCAAGGGAAAAGGAAACAGAGGGGCTGGAATGGCTGCCTGGCCACCCTCTGCCTGAAAGGGTGAATTGTCCGCCTATCTGAGAAGGCCTTTGTATTATGTCTGCTGAGAGCCTGGCAGGCTGGGCTGGGCCAGGCTGTGGTGGGGCCCAGATACCAAAGCCTTGTGCCCACTCTAGACTGCATTTTGTCTTCCCAGCCCATTACTGGGCCACCAGGAAGGGTGGCAAGAAGGAAGGCAAAGCCCTTGCCAATTGTCCCCCGGGACCCTGGAGCCAGCCCTCCCTGGCCTCCTATTTTGTCAACTATGGGTGACATGCCTGACCCTGACTGGTTCCTGGTCCAGACATCTACTGAGCTCATCGGAATGTGTTTCATTTTCCTCTAAACAAGGGGCTTGGGAGACTTCTTCCTGGTTAGTCAGCCTGAGGATTTGGGCAGACCCCTACCAGTCCTGTGGAGGGACGGTGGCTGCCAGCAGCCACTACACACCACAGAGAGAGAGAGAGAGAGAGAGAGAGAGAGAGAGAGAGAGAGAGAGAGAGAGAGAGACAGAGACAGAGAGAGAGACAGAGAGAGAGACAGAGAGAGAGACAGAGAGAGACAGAGAGAGAGAGACAGACAGACAGACAGACAGACAGAGAGGGGGGAGGAAGAGAGGGAGGGAGGGAGAGAGATAGAGAGAAAAAGACAGAGAGAGGGGGAGGGGGAGAGAGACAGAGAGATGGAGAGAGGGTGACAGAGACAGAGAGAAGGAGGGAGGAAAAGAGGGAGAGGGAGATCTAAAGACGGTTTCCAGGGGTAGCTGCAAGAGAAGTAAGGTGTACAGGTGAAGCCACTCCACTCCCTCCCACTTCCTGTGTGACCTTGGGCAATATTTTCCTCTCTGAGCTGAAGACTCTTTCATATCCATCACAAGGGAACCTCCAAGGAATGGAAATGGGGTCATGGAACATGTGATTCCCTTTGCAGGGGCGTCTGGGCAAGCTGTGTTCCAGGTGACTACGGAAGACACCCCCAGACTCCTTGGAGAAGTGTGCGGTGTCTTCTTCTCTCATGGCGGGAACTGAGAAGAGAGGACGTGATCCGAGAAGCTCACAGATCCATTCATCTGCCTTAGTTCATTCATTTGTTCATTCGGCCATCCAAGCTCTACCTATTTGTCAGCTCAAGTTCCAAACCGGAATTGGAGACTATCCCAAGGGACTGGGGCTGGAGAGATGGCTCAGTGGTTAAGAGCACAGACTGCTCTTCCGAAGACCCGGGGTTTGAATCCCAGCATCCCAGCATCACAAACAGTTGTGAGTTGGTGGCTCACAACTGTCTGTGCCTCCAATTATGAGGAGTCTGACTTCCTCCTTTGGCCTCCTTGGGTCCCCACACAGATGTGGTGGAAGACATGCATGCAGATGAAATACCCCCCCCCACACACACACACACAAATTATTTATTTTGGTTTTTGAGACAGGCTTTCTCTTTGTAGCCCTGGCTGTTCTGTAACTTGCTCTATAGATCAGGCTGGCCTCGAATTCAGACATCCACCTGCTTCTACCTCCTGAGTGCTGGAATTAAAGGTGTGTGCCACTATACCCGACTAAAATAACGTATTTTTAAAGGTAGGTCATCGGTGAAATGTGTCAGTCCACCAGTTTCTAGAAGGCCGAAGAGAGCCACTGGGACCTACGCTCTTGGGGCTAGCCTAGGCAGCATGGCAAGTCTTCGCCCCACACAAGGGACAATGCTGACCATCCAGCTCAAGGCCTGGCACGCGGTAGGCAGATGCATGGACATCAGTAGTATAAAATACTTTCCTGCTACCCAAGGGTCAGTCTGGCTACTGGCATTTGTAAACTTCTTTGGAGATGTTTGACCCTGGGAAAGAGGGTAAGACCAACTTTTATTTAATATACATGTACATCAAAAAAAATATTGTCCTTTCAAAATTTTTATTTCATCCTGTTAACATTTATCTGTGATTTACAGACTCATGGATCTGTCTATTAGAGAGTGGGCAAATTGGTTGGGGACCCCTCTGTGACTCGAAGATCCCCCACCCCACAGAGGGCAGGTGGAATTCTGTGACCTTGGACAAAGACTAGTCACATGACAGATGGGACCTTGTTAGGGAGGTTGGGGTTTCTTTATATGGAAATGGAATGGGACTGGTGTCCTGCACCTGCAGCTCAGCTGATCCACCAGAAATTCTGGATTCCGGACACTGAAGGTGGCGCCGTCTGCACCCCTTGGGTTTCCCGGGAGGGCTGGGTCTGTTATGACGCTTTGTTGTTGGGTTTCCATGGGGCTGCCAGGCCTGGTGATTGCAATGATCTTGGCTGCACCACCCCTGCTCCATGGGTGTCCAGGGGCAAGGAGGGACCGGTGCCTGCAGCCTGCCTTCCAGGGTGACACAAAGGAGGAGGGAGAGGTTTGCCTTCCTCTGGGGGTGCAGTCATTGGGCTGGGAACAGAAACTTCAGTGGACCTAAGAGTTAAGTTCGGTTTGCACAAGAGTAGCCATGTCTAGAACCCCATTGGGTCCAGGAACCGAATGATTGGTTCTCCTTGCTCATAGGTCAGGCTTCGGTTTCTTGCATCTTCCAAATTCCAAATATGTCAGGCTCCCAGGAAGTCTGAAAGCTACATAGTCACAGGATTACATAGTACTTGGGCACTCAAAGCATCCATCCATCCATCCATCCATCCATCCATCCATCCACCCACCCATCCATCCATCTAGTCAAGAGTTTACTGAGACTGACATATTGCAACTAGACATAGCATTTTGAGAACCAGCGAGGAATTTGATGACTTTCAGGCATCTACAGTCTGGAGGATGTGGTCACTTATAACACTGACAGAGGGCAGTGTCACAGACTGTGTGTATTGGTGAGTGTGTGTGTGCACAAGCATGTGCATGTGTGTGTGTTGGTGTGATAGTGAATGGGATCTAAGATCCTTTGCTCCAGAGAGTGTAATGCCCCCACACATGGGGCATTTTAATTAGCAATCTTACAGCTGCTGCAACTTTAAGATGCGTGCTGATTCCTCAGATGTCCCCAGTGCCTGAGCCACAGTCAGATTCTGCTGAGGCATCCATGCCGGAAGCTGAAAGAGAGCCCACTTGTAAATACTTCCTGCTCTAGGAATTCAGGAAGCTCTTCCTGGAGGAAGTCACAGCTACTCATTCATTAAGCATGTGTTGAGCACCTACTGCATGCCACCCACAGGGGCATCACTGATGAGAATGGAAATATTCTTACACCTCAGAGCTTATGACTGGTAGGAGATAAACAAGAGACCGTCTAGAGGTGGCAGAGAAGGCTTTGTCACACTGAAGATCCATGCAGGGGTGCTGGGGATGACGGGAAGGCAGGAAGCTTATTGGCCCGAGATGGAGCTGGAGGGCTGGATTGCACAAGCCACGGCTGTGGTTCAGATGCTGTGGTTTCCACTAAGGGTCATAGAAAGTCATTTCTCTAAGTTGTTTTTCTCCCTGTCTGCTCTCTCCCCTCTTCCTCCTCCCCATCCTTCCCCCTCATTCTCATGTAGCCCATGCTAGCTCTGAACTCACTGCATAGCCAAGGATGACTTTGAACTCCTCATCCTCCTGCCTCCACCTCCCAAGTGCCAGAATGACAGGTGTGCACCACCATACCCAGTTTATGTAGTGCCGAGGACCAAACCCAGAGCTTTGTGTGTGTTGGCAAACACTCTACCCACTGAGCCACGTCCCCAGGGGCTTTCTGAGTTTACATTTCAAACTTGCACAAACAGAAGTGGTGTGAGCATCATCTATGGTTCGCTCCTTTTCTTGATAATATTTAATAGATGTAGGGTTGTCAGTTAGGGTTTTTTCTTTTGTTTTGTTTTTTTGTTTTTGTGGAGGGGGGATTGGTTTTTCAAGACAAGGTTTCTCTGTATAACAGCCCTGGCTGTTGTGGATGGAACTTACTTTGTAGACCAGGCTGTCTTTGAACTCACCGAGATCTGCCTGCCTCTGCTTCCCAAGTGCTGGGAATAAAGGCATGCACCATCACCACCCGGGGTTGTCAGTTAGTTATCAATGATTTGTTTTCAACAAGGCTAGGGATGGAGCATGTGGCTTTACTACAAAGAGAGTACTCTACCATCATGCTTCATCTCCAGTATAATTAATTTGTTTTTAATTACTATATAGATGGTTCCTGGATTATGACTATCTAATGTAAAGTCAAAAATAACTTTAAATTTTAATGACTATTGCTAATGGTGATGATGAATGTGTACACATACATGAAAATGCCATGGTGGGGCTGGAGAGATGGCTCAGTGGTTAAGAGCACTGACTGCTCTTCCAGAGGACCTGGGTTCAATTCCCAGCACCCACAGAGTAGCTTACAACTGTCTGTAACTCCAATTCTAGGGGACCTGACACCAATGGCAAAACACCAATGCACATAAAATAAAAATAAATAAAAATTTACAAAAAGAAAGTACCATGGCATGCATGCATGTGGAGGTCAGACAAGAGTTTGTGGGGTCAGTTTTCTCCTTCCACCTTTATGTGGATCCTGGGAATTGAACTCAGGTCTTTGGGCTTGAGGGGAGGTGGTGTCCGGCCTGCTTGGTGAGTGCCTTTAGTCACTTGTTGAGCTATCTCAACAGCTTGCAATTTAGTTTTTCCAACTTTTATGTGGGTTAAGCTGATGTGCATTCCCAGAAACTCTACTTTGAGTTTTGAAATCGATCTTCTGGGCTATCAGTGTGCCGTTTGGGCATGGCTTGTGATGATGGGACAGTGGGAGTGGGGGAGAGGAGCAGGTAGTGGGCTGCAGTGTCAGCCATCCAGCATTGCATAGAAAAACAACAGTGATACTGTGGTGCCAGCAGCTTACGGATGCAGGTCTTCACAGAAGGGGACCACTACATCCTGTTCTCTCTAGCTCCTTTGGGAAGGAGTGATTGACAGGCCGAAGGGTAGGCACCTTCTGGGTATCCTGAGGAGTTGTCACTTGGCTCCCTGAAGTCCCTAGGCTAACTTTTGTTCCCACTGGTCGCATCTGAAAGTTCCTCTGTCTTTGAACCCTTGCCAAGAGTTGATCTTGTCAGCCTTTAAAATTTTTGACGATGTTTTGGGTGTAAAGCGGCAACTCGTTTTAATTTGTGGTTGCCTGATTGCTTGGGAGGGGAACATCTAATTTTATGTTTATTGGCGCTGGGAGTTGCTTCTCTCATGAACTGTCTGTTCATATCCCTTGCCCATTTTTTTTTTTTTTCTACAAGGCTGCCTTTTTCTAATTGACCTGTGGGAGTTGTTTATATACTTGAGTTACTAATTCATTGTCTTCATAATGTTGCAAATGTCTTCTCCCACACTGTTTATCAGAGGGCTCTAAGGAGAGAGGAGGGACAAGATCTCATTTACATTGTTAAAGTTCCCTCAGGCTAGGCATGAGGAATGGATGGGGGACGGGAAATGCTAGTAAGGAGGTTATCTTGGTGGTCCAAGGAGTATGAGGTATCCTAGACTGGGGGGGCAGGGAAGAGCAAAGTGGATGGATGTGGGGTGCGGGTTGGAGGTGGATCCCACAGAGCTCGCTGACAGACTGGAAGAGGAGATAGGCATCAGCACGATTCCGGGTTTTGGCCAGAGTAACTGGGTGGATGGTAGTGCTATTGACTGAGACGGAAACTGACAGGCAGAGAAACAGGTTCAGGCTGGGAGTGGAGGGAGGGAGACAGGCTGTTTTCATCACAGCAAGGTGATGGCCAGATGATCCAAACCATCTTGTCAGGGGGGCAGTTCGAGGGTCAGACAGGGCTAGTCTGGACATTTGAGGCCATCATATGTGGATGAACTTTAAAGTCACCAGACAGGCGTCTCTGGCTAATTATAGCACAGGCCAACATTGAGGTTGACAGTGATAAAGATTGGCCTTGGGCCGGCAGGGCACTTGTCAAGTAAAGGCACCAAGCCTGAGCTGGGTCCCTAGAACCCACATAGTGGAAGGAGAGAATTGATTCCTGGGAGCTGTGACACATGTTCACACACACACACACACACACACACACACACACACACACTCACACACAGAGACACACATACTCACACACACACACAAACATACACACACACACACACACACACACACTGAGAGAGAGAGAGAGAGAGAGAGAGAGAGAGAGAGAGAGAGAGAGATACACACAGACACACTAACACACAGTACATAAGAAGATTTGCCTCAAACGTAACTCCACAGGGAGTAGAGATTTGATTGACCATCTATTGTATTAGTGTAAGCCTTAGGATAGTAGGCCCTTAGTATTTGAGTAAAAATGAGACTAATAGGGTCACAAGAGTTGGGGAATAAGGTGTTATGGGAACCAAGAGATGAGAAAGATCTAAGAGGCAGGATGCCCAACTGTGTTGAATGTTGATAACAAGTTACACAAGACAGAGACAGAGAAGGGACCATTGGATTTGGATGCTCAGGGATTATGATGGCCTTGGCAAGAACAGTTGAGCTTTGAAAGGTGGAGGGCTTGGAGGGCTCTTACTTAGGAAGTAGGAAATGTGGGAGGGGTGATGGGTGGGTCCAAGCTTCTCCGGCTGTGCCAGAGGACAGAGGGTTGGAGCAGGGGCTGCAGCAAAGAGGCTGGGCTGTGGGAAGATAGCAGGTTTTCAGGCAGAGAGCAAGGGAGGGGAAGAGTCAGTCACACAGACTGAGAGAGGGTTAGCAGCATGGTGGCTCCTGAGCCCGGTCCCATCAACCCGGTTGCTGGAGTCAGCAACTTGGTCTCAGTGTTATTCAAGATCCTAGAGACAGAGTTACAATTTAGTCAGGTGTGCTGACACACACCTGTAATCCTAGGACTCCAGAGGTAGAGGCAGGAGGATAGTGAGTTCAAGGTTAGCCCAGAAGTGACGGCACATTCCTTAAATCCTGGACTTATAGAATATCAGGATTTTTTCCTCCTCTGTGCAACGGGGCTGGCTGTCCTGGAGCTTGCTTTGCAGACCAGGCTGGCCTCAGACTCACAGAGATCCACCTGTGCCGGGATTAAAGGCATGCACCACCACCACCCTGCTAAGGATATTCTTTTTAATTGTTTTAATTACATTTTATCTATTTATTGTGTGTATGTGCACATGCCACCACACACAAGTGGAGGCCGGAGGACACCTTGGACAGTCAGTTCCCTTCTTCCCATGTAGACCCCAGGATCAAACTCAGGCCATCAGGGCCAATGACAAGCACCTTTGTCCCCACAGTCATCTCACTGGCCCAGGATATTAAAAGAGAATCACTGTAAGATGTGCCCCAGCCAGGCGTTGGTGGCACACGTCTGTAATCCCAGGACTTGGGAAGCAGAGGCAGGCGGATCTCTGTGAGTTCAAGGTCAGCCTGGTCTACAGAGCTGATTCCAGGACAGGCTCCAAACCAATATAGAGAAACCTGTCCGGAGGGGGAGATATTACAAAATTTACAAGTAAAAGGAGCAAGTTTGCATATAAAAGTTATTCCACTTAAAAATTGTGCTCTTTAAGTTACTTGGGGCTGTCACCTCATGGCAGAGCACTTGACTGGAATGCACAAAGCCCTAATTTGATCCCCTGAGCCTCAAGCAATAAGCAAACTAAACAATACTCCAGTGACTAGCTTTATAGAACTGCTTTTTGATTTGGTTTTTTTTTTTTTTTTTTTTTAATCATCTTGGGGGGGGGAATCATCTAAGTAGAAATAAATGTAGTCTAAACATGGTTCCTAAATCCCAGAGCCATGTTTGAAGGGAGACACTCCTGTGTGATGGCAGAGAGGGGACCCTCGGAGGGGAAAGGCATCCACAGAGGCAGAACAACACTGAGCAGGCAGGGTCTGCAGAGCCCACCAGGGCTGATCGCTCTGCTCTGCCTCACTGTCTACAGAGGAAGTGTCAGCCCCAGACTCGGTAGTTTGGGAACCACCCTCACTTTCTGGAAACCTGAGTCTCCAGTCTGCAGAAGGCCCAAAATACTGTTAAGAATCCCCATCTTTCCAAGACTGAACATTTAGAATTCCTTCACTTTATGTTCATCTTGTGTGTGACCAGTTCCCATCGCTGGGTGACAGGTATTTTTTCCCCCCCAGAGTCTGAAAGGTTCTAAGGCTCTAAGGAGCATTCATTGAGCATCTACTGAATACTCAGCTTGGCATCTGGCTTAGTGAAGGTGGCCCAGCTACTAACCTCTGACCCAGGCAAGTAAACATTATTCAGGTTATGCACTGGGTGGCACGGGGCCCGGCATATAGCTGGTAGACAGTGCTGTGGGAGTGAGCCGATCACACACCTGGCTAATGGAAATCACCAGCCAGCAGCCTCCAGTGCCAGCTGAGTCTCCCAAAAGCTGGACAGGACCTTGGGAAAATTCATGAGGAACCCACGCCTGGCAGTAGAGTAAGGCTGTGGCCTGTGGGTGTGGGGGTGTTTGGGTAACAGCCCAAAGACTAGGAGGGGCTGTTTATGTTGTTGATGTTTGGAACTGAGAGGGGCTATTGTTTTGCCAAGTCTTGGCTTGTTGGTGTATGAAGTTGGCTCAGAACCATGGGGTGGGGACTGGCTGGGGTGTTGCTAACATATCTTCATGGCAGCAGCTTTTACTTCTGTCTGTCTGTCCATCTGTCTGCCTGCCTCTCATACACACATATGGATACATATGACTATCTACACAATGTAATTTGCAGACCCAGTGCAAAGTGAAGTTCAATTTGGGGGCTAGGGAGATGGCTCAGTCAAAGCGCTTGGGGACCTGAATTTGATCTCCATGTAAGAAAGATGGATGTGGTGAAATGTAGAGATATTCTTGGGGCCTGCTGTTCAGCCAGTCAAGCCTAGTCACAAAGTTCTAGGCCAGTGAGAGACCCTAGGCCAAACATCAACGTGGACGGAGAAATGGTACCTGTCATTGAACCCTGGTTTCCACATGGACAGACACGTGCACACATGTGAATGTTGGCCCGCACCTTCACAGGCACCAACCTCAAGATGGCATTGCAGAGTGTCAGCCAAGCTCAGGCACCTTCTGAGCACAGGTCACAGGACTGCTCTATTCAAAGGTCCAGGAATCAGCCCCAACTATGCACAACATGAGTCTCCTGCCGCTTGCCTTGGTCTGTCCTTCCCCTGAACTCCCGCCATCCTTACCCCCTCCACCAAGGCCGAATGCCATGCTCGCGCCAAGTGCTTTCCAGACTTATCTCACATTATCTCACCATCCGGATGTGGGAGCTGGCTGCCAGGTCTTTGTTGCATATGAGAGAATGAAGCTGCAGAGGAGGACCTGGGACTTGAACTCGCACTGTCTGAGTCCAAGTCTAGGCTTTGCCTTTGCACCCCTAAGTCTCCTAGGAGGCGCCGCCTTTTCTTTGTGTCTTGGTTCCCCCGACATTTTCCTTTGAGGTTTTAGGTGGTCAATGGAGTTTATCAATGGCGTATAACTTGGCGTTTGGCTAGTCCTCACCACCAGGACTCCTGGCCCCTACACACAGGGATCTTGGACACTTGTGCTGGTTTCTTGAGTTGCCTCAGGCTCCCACAGCTGCTGTCCCTCCGCTTCCTTTCAGCTCCTTCTCTGGGTATCACCATTGGGAGCAGCACGGGCTACAAACCAACAGTTTGTAGGAGATATTGATGCTGATCTGTTCAGCCATCTTCAGACCACCATTGCCCTGAGCCCTCTTTCCACATTAAAGACTTTCTGGCCTCCGCTATACCTTCCTACTCCTCTATCTTTTCTTCCAATCCTTGGGTTGCCTTTCCTTATCCATTCATCCATCATCCACCTATCCACCCATCATCTGTCAATCTATCCATTCATTATCCATCCATCCATCTGTCCATCCGTCTGTCCATTTGTTCATCCATCATCCTTCCACACTTGTTGAACATCTAAGACTTAGAGTTTTGATGCTGGAGATACAGAAAACAATAAGGACATGTCCTCGAGGACTTAAAAGATGGAAGGATGATAGACTAGAAACAACACACAGTCTTGTCTGTGAGAAATTCTATGAAGGAAAGGGATGGAAAATCAGAACAGGAAGGGAAGGCTCATCATAGGCTGTTTAAGACAAGGCCTGCAGGATGCATATGGCCAGGATGAAGGAGATCTTCACTAGAGGGACTGTCCTGGGCACAAGGTCGCACTGATCTGAATGTAGTAGAGACGGACCAGGATGCCTGGGCTGGAGTTACAGGGAATAGAGGGAGTAGGGTAAACAGTGTGGTGGTTTGAAAGAAAATGACCCCCACAGGGAGCGGCACGGTTAGGAGGCCTTGCTGGAGGAAGTGTGTCACTGTGGAGGCGGGCTTTGAGGTCTCATACATGCTTAAGCCATGCCTGGTGAGACAGACCACTTCTTGTGGCCTGCAAGCCATGGTGTAGGACACTTGGCTACTTCTCCATCACCAGGTCTGCCTGCATGCCATCATGTCACACCATGACGATAATGGGCTAAACCTCTGAAAATGCAAGTCAAACTGATGAAATATGTTTCTGTTGTAAGAGCTGTCATGCTCATGGTATCTCTTCACAGCAATAGAAACCCCAACTGAGACAGATGGCATCAATGTCTCTGGATGGACAGATAGCTGATGAGTGTGGGTGGCAGCCCCAGTAGGCCTCCTCTGTGTCTTTTAGCTGTGTCAGTGCTGGGGCAACATTTGTTTCTTACTTGTTCATGGAGCACAAGATGTATTCCTTGGGGGATGTGAAGGGCCCATTTACCTAATGGTGAAAGAGTAATCAGGGTGGCCTTTGACAACCCTGTTTCCTTCCTCAGAATCGAAGTAGTAATGCACGCATACATACACAGATACATGCATGTTGTGGAAGCATGCACACACAACAAAAACTTTAAAGTTCGGTATCGTATGTTGGCAAAGTTATTGGAGAAACTACTGCCTTAAGTGCTTTTGGTGAGAGATCAGTTAGGGGTTAGCCACTTAAACTTAAAATGTGTGTGACCAGGGACCGGTCTCCTCAGGATCTCCCCCGTACACAACTGTACAGGATTAGTCAGAAACCATAAGCTAATAACCTAAGCATCCAACAGTTGGGGACTGCTTAGAAAACTGGGACTGGGAGATCTCACTGTGCCACCATGTAAAGATCTCGTAGGCTTAGGGCAATGAAGATGCTCAAGACTCATCAATACAACGTACACATCATGATAGAAATGGTGCAAGGAACTAACAGCCCAAAGACAGCTGCAGGCTACTTAAAAATATTTGCCTTTATTTTATGTGCATGAGTGTCTTGCCTCTGTGTGTGTGTGCACCCCATGCCCAAAGTACTCCTGGAGTCTACAACAGGGCGTTGGATCGATCCCCTGGAACTACAGTTACAGGTGGTTGTGAGCCGTCATAGGAGTGCTGAATTGAACCAAAGACTTCTACAAGAGCAGCCGAGCCATCTCTCCGGCATCAGAGCAGGCTGCACACGTCTAAATGCCCACATACTGTCACACAAATTACGCTGAAAGCTCTCAAGGAGGAAGCATGTGAACTCTTTCAGTGGACACTCGTAGAGGGAAATGAACATTGGCAGATGGTGGCAGTGGTGGCTATGGATGATGACAGCTTTATGAATTCTGCTTCAATAGCTCACTGTGAGGCTGTCATTCTACATCACTTGTATAATTTTTAAAGAGTTGGGGGTATGGCTAAGTGGAGGGCACTTGCCCAGTATTTATGAGATCCTGGGTTTCAGTCCTAATACCACAAACACATAAAAGTTAAAGCTGAAATTAACACATAATAATTGTATAGAACTGGTGTGTCTTGCCTGTATTAGTGTATGCATTCATTTCGTTGTAAACTCTTTGAAAATGGAGCTATGCAGCCTGGCAATGGTGGCAAGTGCCTTTACTCCCAGCACTGGAGGGGCAGAGGCAGAGGCAGGCGGATCTCTTATGAGTTTGATGCTAGTCTGGTCTACATAGTAAATTGCAGGACAGCCAGGGTTGTTACACAGTGAAACCCTGTCTCAGAAAAACAAAAACAAACAAACAAACAAAAATGTGTTTAAGCCAAGGCCTGTAGGATGTACTTAAGAGGTAGGGGAGGATCTGGAGTTCAAGGTTATCCACAGCTACACAACCTGCAGAAGGTCAGCCAAGGCTGCATGAGATCTGTCTCAAAACAAAACAAAAAACAAAACCAAACACAAACACCCCCAGTACTACACCCCAGATGTAACCACTGTGAAAATCTTACTACATCTATTTTCTTCCTTTCTTTTTTTTTTTTTTTTAATGCCTAAAATGTAAAAGGTGACTGAAAACACCCATTTTTCTTACATTTTCTTGTGGCTGTCTTTCCACGTCATTATTATATTTATTTGTATTACATTCATTTAGTTATTTATCTGTGTGTGAGTGCATGCATGTTCGTGCACACTCATGTGGAGGTCAGAGGACATCTTGCAGGAGTCTGTTCCCTCATTCTGCCATCTAGGGCGCGAGGGAGGGTTGAGGGCAGAGCGCTCACACTCGCTCACGCGCTCACGCGCTTGTGCTGAGCCATCTCCCCAGCCCCTCAGGCATTCTCTCAATGGCTTCTTTGTGTTATACTGGCTTGCACTTACCATTGCGTAACGAAATCCCCTGAGACTGATGACTGAGGCATGGCTCCTTTCTAGTTTTTCTTATTATACAACCTTGTAAGTGCATCTTTACATCTTTGTCTCACCACTGAAGAATGTTTTATTAGGAGTCTTTGCTGGGCTAAAGCAATTTGCAGGGTTTTGATGCCCTGTGTCCAGTTGTTTTTGCACAAATGGGAGGTCCGTGCAGACTGAACAGGGCAGGATGTCCTCAGACACCCCGTTTGCCTCGGGCTTTTCTGGAACACCTTTCATCCACAGTGAGGAACCGTTCTCAAGAACACTAGCTGTGTCCCCCTCATGGGAAGAGCTCAGAGAAGCGATGAAACTCTGTTTGTGGTTGAGTATACTGTTAAACTCTTATCCTCTCAGTCTTGGGGCAGGAAGATCGTGGGTTCAAAGCCTGCCTGGGCTACATAGTGAGTTCTAGACTAGCCAGACAATTTAGTGAGACTCTGACTTTAAATTATGAAGTTTAAGGCATGGGAGTGTAGCTTACTGGAAGATCAGTTCCCTAGCATGTACCAGACTTTAGGTCCAATTTTCATGTCGTGCGGGTAGGTGCATAGGAGGGGGTGGTGAGGGTGCTTTCTGCCTCTTTGGAGGCAGAGCTGCCCAGGTGGTTCCCCATCCCCAGCCCTCCGTGTAACTGTTTGAAAGTCCGAGAGGTGGATTTGAGGTTCCACAGTATCAGATCAAACCAGAGAGGCAGCAGCATCAAGGTTAGCCTTGAGGTTGGCTATAAATGCTGGGACCTCAGGGTAAATCTCCAAAGACTTCGCCCTCAATGATTACGTCAGCGATGGCCTCTAGAGGACCCACCTGGTCACAGTGTGGATTTGACAGAACCTCCAAGATACTCAACATTTCCGAGTGGTGTGGGTGAAGTTGGGGATCGAAGATGGGTAAAGATTCCAGCACACGGTCTAGCGCTGCCTGGCACTAGATCACCCAGCCCCAGAGTTCAGAGTTTGGTGGTAGCATATGGTTCAACAACAGGCCTGGTCAGCACCTCCAGAGAATCCCCCACGCTCCTTGTATGTCTCTCCGTCTTGTCACCCTTCTCTTCTCTTCCAATTCCTTCTTTTTTCCTTGAGGCAGTGTCTTCTGTAGCTCAGTGGTCTCAACTTCACTGTGCAATGACCTTGAACATCTCACCCTCCTGCCTATGCTTCCTGGGGTTACAGGCATGCACCGCCATGCCCACTTTATTCCCTGCTAGGGAAAAAACAAAGGCTTTGTGTGTACCAGACGGGCTCTCCCTACCAACTGAGCAAAATCCAGCCCCCTGCTATGCTTTCTGTTAACACTAAGAGTTATTGAAGGAAGCGATCTAATAAAACCTTGAGGGAGTCAGGCCTCTCCTTCCTTTGCGTGGATCCTGGGGACTGAACTCAGCTTGTTAGACTTGGCTGCAAGCACCTTTTGTTGCTCTAAACTATCTCTCCAGCCCCTAGTCACTGATTTTTAATTTCCATTTCATATACTTTTCATTCTGTTTGGGTCATGGTCATATAGTTTCTTGCTCTGTGTTCAGTTTGATTTGCTGGCATAATTCTTTAAATGAACTATAATGTGCTCCTCGTTGGTGACATTTTGCTGTGAAAATAAGAAATTATCAACATTTGTCATGGCGGAAGATGGTGTCCAACACCCAGGGGTTGGGCTGGCCTTGGGAAAGGGCACAGTCCAGTTATAGCAACGGAGAAATGGCAGTGTCTGGTCACACAGAGTGGGGATGAGGAGGCAGCAGGTATGAGCTGTCTCTTGTGGATACTTTTGCTGTCTCAGAAGATAGAAAGAGGGGAAAACGTTTTGAGAAAGTGATGGTGTTCCTTGGTCACCCTGGAGTACAGATGGTAGTAATCTATCTGGTTGTAGCTTTCAAAACACAGGCTGGACCAGCCCATTCCCTGCTTGTTTCTCCTGCTCCAAATCCTTTGTAAGACATTTCATGTCGTCATCGAGGATCCCAGCTCTCAGGGGCCTCAATTCTACCCCCTCCACCCCGCAGCCCAGCGCTCACTGCGGCTCCCTCTACCACTCTGAGAGGGCTCTTGCCACTCCCTCAGCCTGGCGCGCACTCCTCACCCTGCACCCCACACTGAGCTAACCTCAAGGTCTGTTTCATGTCTGAAGTCTGTTCTTACCTGTCACAGCTCCTGTGTGACGTCAGAGTCACTTCCTGTTCCTCCTGTAGCTGGAGTGGGCTCATGGGGCATAGACTATGCCCTGGCCTCCAGTGTCATGCACCAAGCAGCTGTAAAATCAAGAGCCTTCAATAGGACTCTATGAATGACTTCTAGATAGCCAGGCCAGGCCAGTGACTGTTACCCAGAGGGCTGATCTTAGAGTCACTGGCCTGAGGGAAGAAATACAAACAGTAGCCAGGAATATGGCCAAGGATTTAGGTCAAGAGAGAGCAGGCCGCTTTCCCAAGAGGACTTGAAAGGGAGGACAGTGCACCTTGCTCAGGCTGCATGGCAAGCCTAGAGACTACCAGCAGCCTCCAGGGTGGCCCTGAGCTGTGGACCCAGGCCTATATGCTGGGGTGGTTGTTGGGTGGCCTGGCCTTATAGGAGAGGGATGCTGGAAGCTGTGAAGTACTTATTTGGGGAGATTTCTCTGGGAATCTTGGTTTCAGTTTTTTTTTTTTTTTTTTTTTTTACCGTGACAAAATGCCCTGACAAAGGCAGCTTAGGAGAGAGGGGGTTTGTCTCAGCTCACAGCCCCTGGCTGCAGTCTCTCACGGCAGGGAGGTCAAGGCTGTGAGAACCTGAAGATGCTGGGCACATCACACCCACTGTCAGGGACAGATGGAGAATGAATGCATGCGTGCATGCCTGTATTCAGTGTACGTTTTCTCTTTATACAGGCCAGGATCCAAGCCTTGGGAAGGATGTCGCCCACTTTTAGGCTAGCCCTTTCCACACCAACATAATCAATATAATTTCCTATAGACATATCCCCAAATTAACTTTGATAAGAGTAAGCTGGAGCTGAGGAATTCCAGGTAGGCTCCATCTAAGGGCCTGGGGCTGGGCCTATTGTCTCCATTGAAAAGGGACAGAAAGGTGTTGAGCACAGATAAAAACCAGAGGGAAAGTCTCCTTGTCAAATGTAGGGAAAGTACACAGAGGTGGGGACAAGGTATGCCTCATGTGGGAATCAGAGTTATTGGATGCTGTACCCACAAATCTAAGATCACCTTGGGGTCCGTCCCGGTAGCCCCAGTGTGGATGTGATGCCGGCAGAGCCTGAGGTGACAGCAGGACCAGCTTTGGTATCCTGAGCTCTAAACAAGATGCCCAGTGTGTCTGACCAGCTCAGGGTGCTTGTTGGTCTCTGCTGAGCTTATCTTGATTGTTCAATGACTAGTTCATAGTCGGCGCAGACCACTGCCGTCCTTACTACGATCCTGCTCAGGGCTGATTATATTAATAGCCCTGTGGGGTCAACAGTGGGCAAGGGCTTGCTGTGCATGTATGAGGACCTGAGTTCCGAAGCCAGCTGTGGGAGGATAGGCACATCTGTAATCTCAGCACACTCCCACGACGAGATGGGAGGTGAAGATGGGAATTTGTGGAAGCTCATGGGGCAGCTAGCCTGGTGTACGCAGCAGGGAGCAAGAGATCCTGTCTCAAACAATGTGAGAGGTAAGAACTGGCATGAAGCTGACCTCTGACCTCCATGTGCACACCTGAACTCAGGCACATGTATACATACCCATACACAAAGATGTTTGTTGTTGTTTCTCAAGACAGGGTTTCTCTGGTTGTCCTGGAACACACACACACACACACACACACACACACACACACACACACACACACAAAATCATCATCTTAAGTATGGACAGGGCTACTGAGACCATAATCTCCTGAGGCTTCAGGCATCCTTTAACAACATCCACAAACTAATAATTAAGTTGCAGAGGGAGTGAGTCAAGGGCCGAAAGCTACCATAGACCTGGTGGAGAAAGGCCGACTGTGTGACCCCAGCTGCCTCTCCCAGGTGGCTTCATGAGGCACCCAGACAGAAGAGTTGGGCTGTTGGGAACTTTAGATGCTTAGCGAAAGGATGATGCTCTCAGGGCATCCTCTGCCTCACCTGAAAATGGGGACAATGACATTTTATACACACAAATATGAGCTGAGCCGGAAGATTCTCTTGTCTGATTCCAGTATCTCACCTCTGATCTGGAGGGTATCTCAGATCTTGACCCCAACTGTGAAATATTTTATGTGTATGAGTGTTTTTGCCTGTATGTATGTATGTGTGTGTATGTATGTGTGTGTGTGTGTATGTATGTATGTATGTATGTATGTATGTATGTATGTATGTATATGTGCATGTATGTATACCACATGCAAGCCAGGTGACTGCTGAGGTCAGAGGAGGGCATTGGGTACCCTAGAACTGGACTGGAGGGTTGTTAGCCGTCATGGAGGTGCTGGGAACTGAACCTGGGTCCTCTGCAAGAGCAGTAAGCGCTTTTAACTTCTGAGTCATCTTTCCAGTTCCATTACATGTGTTTTATTGAAAGTTCCAGTAAAAATTTACACAAAAGCTTGTTGGATTTTTGCAGATAGCACTTCATCTTACCCCGCCCCTGCCTCCGCCCCGCCCCGCCCCCGCCCCCGCCCACACCCCGCCCCGCCCCGCCTCTGATCGCTGGGGCTTTGTCTGGCTTGAGCTTGCCCAGCTCTTGTGCAAGCTGTCGTAAGCACTGTGAGTTCATATGTGCAACTGTGCTCACGAAACAGTTTCCTCACGGTCCTTCACAGCTTTGGCTCTTACAGCCTCCCCCACTTCTATCTTCTGAGATGGTCCTTGAGTCTTGGGAGGAAGGGGTGTAATATAAACGTCCCATTTGGGGCTGAGCATTCCACAGGTTTTTATTCTCTACCCCATGACCATTTGCGGGTCTCTTTTGTTTGTTTTTCAAGACAGGATTTCTCTGTGTAACAGCCCTAGCTGTCCTGGAACTAGCTCTGTAGACCAGGCTGGCCTCAAACTCACAGAGATCCACCTGCCTCTGCCTCCCGAGAGCTGGGATCAAAGGTGTGAGCCACCATCACCTGGTGGGTCTCTGTGTTAATCGCCATCCCTATATAAGAAGCTTCTCTGATGAGGGTTGAGACATGCAGTGACTGTGGGCTTAACTGTAAGCCATGAGGAGCTGGCTTCTTCTGGGATGTCATCCCATGCCAGCAGTAGATAGGCTGCCCTTCCAGACTGCCTTGAGCACTGCATCTTAGGGATGAACCAAGGCTTACATTGTTATCTGCTGTTGGGCACTTTGTGGCTCTTTCCATCTGTTTTGAGTCTGGCTGGTGGGTGGGGCAGGTATGAACCGAGTTAGCCTCTGAAGTGTCTGTAGTTGCAAAACTGCCATTGGGGAGGTCACCAGGCTGACTCAGTGATTTCTGGATGTTGAGTGATTTCCAAGTTTATGCTGAGGACAGCAGGAGACCTATCTGTCATCGAGGCCTAGGTAAACTCAGGGCATCTCTCCTCTTCACGGTTCTGGCGGGGCTGGGTCACAGGGATAGGGCTTCTGATTCACCCTCTTTTCCGGTCACCTCCAGGAGGTCCCATGGCTAGGACCATTGCTGCTGCAGCATTTGTTTCACCAAGCTACTAGGACCTGCCTTGCATCCGTCTGAGGGCTTTTCCTGAGTTATGACACAACGACCTGTAAACCCAGCCTGGGGGAGGTTAAATGTGTATGTATCCAGCTGCCTTCTACTGGGGAAGAAAGGCAACCTGCAGAGAAGACAGGAGGAGCCCAGCACAGCCAGGACACCTCACTCTCCCACCCCTGTAGTCCCTGGGTCCCTTGGAGTCTTCGTGGCAAAAGCCCACTGGTTGCTTTTTCCAGGGAGCAATGCAGAGGAGGAATACTGTCCTCGATCCCCAGCACAGTGCTCATGCAGGTCCTGCCTCCACATTTGGACCTTGGCTCTCTGGGCAGAGGAGGAATACTGTCCTCGATCCCCAGCACAGTGCTCATGCAGGTCCTGCCTCCACATTTGGACCTTGGCTCTCTGGGCAGAGGAGGAATACTGTCCTCGATCCCCAGCACAGTGCTCATGCAGGTCCTGCCTCCACATTTGGACCTTGGCTCTCTGGGTCCCTTGGCTCTCTTGGTCTTCTTCTGGTTGCCTAGTTTCTCCTCTCCCCTCATCAGTTTATCTGTCCTTAAGATGGGCATGAGGGTCCTGCCCTTAGATTCATTAGGAAGGAAGATGCCTGGCAGGCGCTGGGTGCTCCTACACTCACTACTGTTGGAACTGATCTGGGCAAGGCATGAGGCTTTCCAGCAACCTGGATGGGGCTCTGACTCCACGCTCCTCTGCCATCTCTCAGAGACAATACACAGTACGAGGGAGAGGGAGAGAAAGAGAGAGAGGGGGGAAGAGAGAGAGAGAGAAAGGGAAGGAGAGAAAGGGAAGGAAAGGGAAGGAGAGAGAGAAAGGGAAGGAGAGAGAGAGAAAGGGAAGGAGAGAGAGAGAAAGGGAAGGAGAGAGAGAGAAAGGGAAGGGAAGAGCGAGAAGGAGAGAGAGAGAGGGAAGGAGAGAGAGAGAGAGAGAGTTCAACCTAACCCGCGAGGCACCATTGTATTCCTATTCTGTTTTGTTTTTAGTTTAGTGTGTGCATGCGCGAGTGTGTGCACACATGTTCCTGTGGGTGTGAACACATGTGTGTGGGTGCATGTACACATGTATTTAGAGGCTAGAAGTCACTGTAGGTGTCTCCCTCAATTCCTCTTCATCTTATTACTACTATTATTTCGGTAAATGTTTTTATTTTATGTGTATGAGTGTTTTTCCTGCTTGTATGTCTGAGTACCACGTGTGTACCTGCTCCCACAGAATGACAGAAGAGGGGACTGGAGTTACAGATGGTTGTGAATCTCCATGTGGGTGCTGGAAACTGAACCCAGAGTCCCTGAAAGAGCAGCAAGTGCTCTTAGCCACTGGTCCCCTCTCCAGCCCTTTCTCCTTCGTTTTTGACACAGGGTCTCTCAACTCAGTGAATCAGATGCCCAGTGGGCCCGGCCAGCTCGGCTAGACTGGCTGACTGTGAGTTCTGGAGATCTACCTGTGTGTCCCCAGCCCCTATTTTGCTGTTCTGGGTTTGCAGAGGTGTGTGCTACAGTGTCTGGCTTTTATGTGGGCGATGGAGTTCTCTTGCTGTGTGGCAGGTACTCTACCAATGAAATCACCCCTCAGCCCAAGTTCCTATTTAACTGGTGGGAAAACTGAGGCTCCAAGAAGCCCAGTGTTCCTGCCCCCTCCCTCACCAAGGGAAGACTCACCTCTTTAAGCGCTGGGCTTCAAATGAGTTAGCACACAGCAAAGAGGGACTTATGACCTCTAGACAGGACTTGGAGTGCTAGGAGCTGTGGAAAATGGAAGGCCAAGGTGATGCGAGATGTTATTCTGTAAATATGTTTCTCATACTGGTTAATGAATAAAGCACTGTTGGCCAATGGAAAAGCAAGACAGGCGGGGCTAGGAGACTAGGAGGAGGAAAGAGGAAGTAGTAAAGAGGAGTCAACATGGAGAGCCCAGAGAGGTAGAATGCCAGCCAGCCAGCCAGCCAGCCGCTCTGGCTGATAAGATGAGCCACCTGGAAATACTTAGAATAGTAGTAATGGGTTAATCATTAAGACAGAGCTAGCCCATAAGAAATGATAATACCTGGCCAGCAACATTGTATCAAATACAGAGTCTCAGCGTGATATTTGGGGCTGGCCCAGCGGTGGGACCAGGCAGGCTGGCGAAAAACAACTAGCTACACCAAGGCTGGGGTGATGGGCTGGGTTCACCTTCCTAAAGGAGCTGTGGGTCAGATGTCAGAGACGAGAGAGGCAGTGTGTCAATGGACACACATCAGGAAGGTTTGGCTGTGCCACAGAGGAGCAGGGAGAGTAGCACAGGGTAGCTACGCTGGTTGGGGACTTACGTCTATATTCCCACACACTGATCTGCTGTACAACTGAGTGGCAGGCTCAGTAAGCTATCTGTTGATGTCTGTTAGCACTGAACTTGCTGGCAACCATTGCTGCCATGATCCATCTCTGGGGCTGCACCCAAGATGGACAAGCACCTCAGTTTCCCAAAAGCATCTCAAAGGTAGCAGCACCCAGCACCTCCGAGCTAAGGAACAACCCAGGTGCCCACCTGCACCTGGATGGAATGAATCCACCCTGATGTGTCTACACCATGTGACACCGCACAGCAGAGGAACAAGTGTTGCTGTATACACTCCGTGTGGGCGAATCTCACGTACACGCTGAGAGAAATAAGCTGAGGACATCCTGTACCGGAACATGCAGTTCCAGAATGGACTGTAAAGAAATCGAGGGTGAGGGAAGGCCTCACAATTTTGGGAGCGGGAGTGTGAAAGGGAACAAGAGGGAGCTCCTCCGGGTGTGGTCTGGTGAATAAATGCACATTTATAAATTCATTGAGCTGTACACTTAGTACCTGCACATTTATGAAATGTAAGTTATACCTCTGGATATATCTTTCCCAGAGTCAAAATAAGAAGAACTCCCAGTGAATGAAGTCAGGAGCTGGCCAGCCAGAAAGGCTGGGGACCAATTTCTGGAAGAGGGGGCCACACCTGCAAAGGCCCAGTGGCAGGAGGGCATGATGGTGTTGCTTCTGGGCCCTGGGTTCATCGATGGTACCACTATCACTTGCTTTTTTGCTTTTGGTTTGTTGAGACAGGTTTCTCTGTGGGGTTTCTCTGTAGCCCTGGAGCTTGCTCTGTAGTCCAGGCTGGCCTCTGACTTGGAGATCTGCCTGCCTCTGTCTCCCGAGTGCCAGAATTAAAGATGTGAGCCACCAGCAGGCTCATCCCTTGCTTCCATTTGCCTCTTACTACTCATTTGAAGGTTTCTGAAAACACACTTTATTCCTTCGCCGCCCCCCTCTGAGATGCCAGGGTAGGAGCTATTGAGATTGCTTCACCAGTAAAGGTATCTGCCACCCAACCTAAAGACCTGAGTTCCATCACTGAGACCAACACTTCAGGAAAGAATTGCCTGACACAATTGCCTACACATTCATGCAGTAGCACGTGTACCCATGCTTCCTGTTCCTATACACACTAAATCAAAATGGAAAACATGAAACAGAAAGCTGTCATGCCAGGGGATATAGGCTGAGCAGGAGGGGCTTGGCAGGGAGGTGGGAGAGCTGTGCTGTGTACTGTGTCCTTGGCTGAGTCCTTTCCTCCCATAAGCCTCTGCTTCTCCATCTGTAAGAAGAGTATTTGATAGATGGTGTTTTCGTGAAGGTGGGGGTGGGGAAAGAACTCATTCAACAGGCACCTGTCCTGTTTGGGGAGTGAGTGTACCCCCGTGTGAATCAGCATTCACCACACGAACATGGCCACATTAAGGACACCAATGCTCTAGCCCATGGGAACAGCAAGGCCATCCTCTGGCTCATGGATGACATGACCTTTATCTGAAACCAGTATGACAGAAAGTAAGACAGTATCTGCCACTTCCTCCTCAGGATGACTGCATCCTGAGGCTGCTCTCAGAGACCCCCACTGACATTAGCTAACACCTCCCACCCCTGCCATCTCTACATAATAAACACACTGAATTTCCCAATGGATGCTGTATGTCCATCAGAGCCCACAGCCCAATCCCAGCTGTCCTGTATGTGTATCTATCATTTCTTCATTCCTATCATCTGAGTGGGGTCTATCTGTGGGAGACAGGGATAGAGGCTGGTTGCAAGTGTCTCCAATCCTGTGGCCTTTGGTGGAGTGACCCAGGTTGGCCTCTGGTATGCCTGGCACAGAGTTCATCACCACCCAGGACAGGGTAGGGAGAATGCTGACTTATGACAGCATGTCCTACCAACCACCACCACTCCATTTCACAGAGGGGAAACTGAGGCACGGGAGGGGAGGTTGAATAACTTGCCCAAGATCACACAATTAGTCATCTGTGGTGTCCGATTCTGGGTCACCTGTTCCCAGCAACACTACATGGGGAAGGTGTCTAAAGCCACCAGGGGTTCCCTCAAGACTGCTGACCAAGATCAGCCCTGTCAGGGCAGCCAGCAGGACACTCTGGCGCCCTGAATTTAGTGAGATCCACACCCTTTTCGAGGAAGGTGTACACACCCAGAATAATCGTGGAGCCAACAGACAGCTGAAGCCGTGTGTAGCCTGGAGGTCCCAGTAAAGATGAGGTTCTGCAACGTGCCGCTGAGCCCAAGTGAGCTCTGGTCACCATTTCTGCCAA
Source organism: Cricetiscus sungorus (assembly GCA_030556225.1). NCBI lineage: Eukaryota > Metazoa > Chordata > Mammalia > Rodentia > Cricetidae > Cricetiscus > Cricetiscus sungorus. The sequence goes on from JANBXA010000734.1 coordinate 133,550,508, forward strand.
GAATTTTTTTTGTGGGGGGGCTGCTGCTTTTATTATTGTTGCTTTGGGGGAGGAGCCATGGGATGTCTTAAGAGTGAAGCCTGGGCAAGTCAGGCACATCTGGCACTGTGAGGACTCATAGCCATTCCCTTCTCTTGGTGCCATGATGCTTTACTGCACTCTTTCATTTCACTGGAGAAGAGCCTGATTGGAATGTTCTAGAAACTGAAGCTTGGAAGGATAGGGGCAGGGGAAGGGGAACACTCTCTCCTGCCCAGCAGCAGGTTAAACTTAGGCACTGGACAGGGTGCTGGTTAGAGTTGTAGAAGATGCTTCTCAGTGCATGATGGGCACTGAGAACTTCCTCTGCTTGCTTGAGCAAAGCAGCCCCAAACAAGTGGAGAATGATGCTAACACTGGCAGTCAATGCTGACAGGATGGCCAGGACCTGTGGTTTAAAAAGCATCCAGCTCTATCTGGGTTGGAGGGTGGGGCCATTGATCGTGGGTTTGGGCACTGGATGTCTGCATCAAGGGAGACCCCCAAGTTTGAGGCAAATCAGAAGGCTGTTGGTCCCTTAGCTGGTATTTCTCCCTCTCACCTTAGGCATGAAGAGCCGGACACATGGCTCACTGCTGATGCCACTCTTGTAGTGAATAAGCAGTATCTCAGATCTCTTTTGTAGGTACCACAACTGCACAGCTCATTTGGAGCAGCCCTACAATCTCAAGTACCATTTCCGTGGTCCTCTTCAGAACCAGCCTATCTATGCCCAGCCATCTCCTCCATCACACCCTGACATTGACTCGGGAGGGTTTATAAGAATGCATTATGAGGGCGCATATGGTGGTCTTTAATCCCAGCGTTCCATATGCAGAGCAGATGGATCTCTGGGAGTTCAAAGCCTACTCAGAGAGACCCTGCTGTCTCAACAAATAAACAAAACAATGCTTTGTACCGTTGCTATCAGAAGAGTGCTTTTCTAGCCTGCGCAAGGCATTGATGCATAAAGTTTGTGTGATGTCCTATGTCTGTAATCTCAGCACTTGGGAGGTGGACACAGGAAGATCAGGAATTCAAGTCCAGCCTGGGCTACATAATACTTTGTCTCAAAAATGAACAAACAAAAACCATATCTTTTTTTTCGCATTTTGACAAAATTCATGCAATGAAAAGAGTTTAAAACACAAGTCACCAAAGTAGTCAAAAAGCAAATTTGCATCATGATACATTTCTTTTCTTTTTTAAAATTTATTTTTATGTGCATTGGTGTTTTGTCTGCTTGCATGTCTGTGTGAGGGTGTTGGATCCTGGAGTTAGAGACAGGTGTGAGCTGCCATGTTTGTACTGGGAACTGAATCTGGATCGTCTGGAAGAGCAGTCAGTGCTCTTACCTGCTGAGCCGCATCTCCAGCCCCTATATACTTATTTCTTTATTAACCCTTTAAATAGTGAGATGGCTCAGTGGGTAAAGCCCTGCTGCACAAGTGTGAGGTCCTGAGTTCAAATCCCCAGGACTCACATGAGACTGGATACAGTGGCAAGCATCTGTGGTTCCAGTGTTCCTACAACGAGATAGGAGGAGACAGAAGAATCCCCAGAACCTCCTGGGCCAGCTAGCCTGGCATACAGAGAGAACAGCTGACAAGAGACCCTGTCTTAAGTAAGGTGGAGGCGAGGACCAACATCTGAAGTTATGGTAAGTGTATGTTTGCGCGCACACACACACACACACACACACACACACACACACACACACACGCTTTTTTAAAAATGAGATTTAGGGCTAACGATGTGGCTTGCCTAGCAATTGGAATGCTCTGAGCTTCATCCCCAAGAACAAGCAAACAGATAAGGAGTAAGCCCCAGAAGACTTTCGGAATGCTGGCAGCTTAGGTCTCAGGATACTTACAGCACCGATCATACAGGTATATTTGATTTCTATGGGTGACAGGATGACAAGGACTTCATTCAGAATCAAAGGGGATGCTGCATAAAAGTGGAATTGGTCCATCCCAGTGTCACAACCCCTTCAGAATTCTATTCTCGGTCCACATGGGAGCCTCACAGCCTCCACTTCCAGGCAAAGGGTCCTTGGTTCTTTGGAATGGGTAAGGGAAGCTTTAAAGGCTATGAGATCTAAGAGTTCAGAACAGAACAGTGACCAGGTAGGGTTGAATTCAGAGGAGAAAGACTACCAGAAGGGAATGTCAGAGCCCAGAGATGAGTCCCTTTGCCAGGGAGCATGGAGCTGGGGAGTGAGGGAAGGCAACATGACCAAACCTGAAACACAACAGTAACATCAGAGGCATAGCACCACCCCAGAGCAAGCTACTGTCTTGTCTGTCCCCAAGGCATTGTCCCAGTAAGACAATGCCCACAAGCTTACACAAACAGACAAGACAAACACAAGTCAGGAACAAGACAGAAAGGCGACGAAAAGAAGAGATGTGACTGGAAAAGCCTAGAACATACCACATATCTGGTTAAGAGCTGACGGTGTAAGCCACAGGCATTCAAGGGTTGTGTCCCTCCTCCATGAAGTCTGTGCTGAGGATCAAAGGCTAGCAGCTTGGAAGAAGGCTGGTTAGAGCATGCTTTGAGATGGTGGTGACTGCTCAGGTCTCAGTGACCTCTGTAAAGTGAGGGTAATACTTAAGTAGGCACCTACTGTATACTAACGCTGCAAAGGAGATGCTCGGAGATTGCAGGGGACACTGACTTTAGGGTGGTGGTGTGAAGACATCTGAATGAATGAATGAATGAATGAATGAATGAGCAGATGGATGGATGGATAGGTGTGTTCTCTAAATAGGTGTTTCTCCACACTGCACCAAGGCAGCTGGGAGAAATGATGGATAGCTCCCCCAGCTCTGGGCTCAGCCACATCATCACAGCCTGTGAGAATGTGGTGGTGGGAGGTGGCTAGTCAGGGCTAAGGACAGGCATGCTGGGGGGTCATTGCTTGCTCTTCCCCAGCCTACCTCACCTCCCTTGGCAGTGGACTAGCGGGCTCAAGGCTGCGGGCAGAGGCGGTTGAGGAGCCCTGGATCAGCTTAGTGGGGGGCGGAAGGGCGACCTAGACCGCCGCAGGCTGGAGTAAGGGAGTCGACAAGCGTGTATCTTCGCACGCTATGGTTGTCAGACCTTTGCAGGCCACAGTCACCCGCGTGCGTGAAAATCTGGGGCAGGGGAATTTGGGGCACGGAGGGAGGGACGGCGGGTGGGAAGGTGCAGACTTGGTGGGAGAGGACTCCCCAGAAGGGGGAATGAGCGGATGCAGACCGCCAGCCTCTTAAGAGGCTGCAGCTCCCGGCTCTGCCGCGCTCCCCGCTGCAGTTTCGCATGCAGACTGCGTTAGATTACCTGAACCCGCGTGCTAGGCCTGCAGCGCCGCACGCAGGCGAGGGCTTTCCGGGTCGTTGCTGGGCGGAGCCTGAGCTGCAGCAGCGGAAAGGCGCCTCGCAGACGAGTGGCGCTGCTTGTGGGTGGGCGGATTCCAAGGGGCTGTGGGCGTGGCTTGGGCGGCAGAGCCGAGAGCCGAGTCTCAGCGGGTGAAATCGCTGCATTGGGTGGAAGGGGCGTGGCCTATGCCCGCAGAGGGCGGTCCAGGCAAGGGGGCTTGGCCTTCGCCTATAGAGGGAGGGTCAGGAAAAGGCGTGGCCTTTGCCTGCAGAGGACGGGCGAGTAGGGGGTGTGGTCTGTGTCTGCAGTGGGCGGGCTATGGGGGCGTGGTTTGTGCCTGCAGAGGCAGAGGGCGGGGCCCGACGCAGAGAAGGCAGCGCCGGCCGAGAGTCCTCTACGCCCCGCTACTGCGGCCGGTCCACAGCAGCTCTGACAGTCGCGGCGCAGGCACAGAGCCCCTCGCCAACCCCACGCAGCCACAGCGACCTCCGGCTCGTTGCGCTCTCTCTTCCGGCGCTGCGGAGCTGCATCTGGCGTGCACCTGGCACCACCCCGGCCGCTCTGGATCCCGCGCCCGCCCTGGCCCGGCCACGCCGGGAGCCCGGCCCCGAGCTGGAACCCCATCTGGAGCCGCGGGCCCGGGGCCCTGAGCCGCGCAGCCGGCGCATGGTCAACTCGCTGCTGTTCGGGGAGATGGCCTTGGCTTTCGGCTGCCCGCCGGGGGGCGGTGGCTGCGCAGGCGGTGGCGGTGGTGGTGGAGCCGGGCCGGGGCCCTCGCCGGTAACGGCAGCACTGCGGGACGATCTGGGCTCCAACATCCACCTCCTCAAGGGGCTCAACGTGCGCTTCCGCTGCTTCTTAGCCAAGGTGCACGAGCTGGAGCGGCGCAACCGGCTTCTGGAGAAGCAGCTGGAGCAGCAGCAGAGCGAACGAGAGAGGCGACTGCGCTACAAGACCTTCTCCCGGGAGCAGGCCGTGCAGACCGGGCCCGAACTGCTGCGGCCGCCCGCTGCGGGCGGCGGGCAGGCCCACGGCGCGGCCACCGGCGTCAACGCCAACGCGGTGGCCCTGGGCGGCCTGCCCCCCGGCGGCGGCTCGCACCCGCAGCACTACGGCCGCTTGCCCGGGACCATCTGGAGCTACACGCAGGTGCGGCGCACTGGTGGCGGCGGCGTGGAGACAGTGCAGGGCCCCGGCGTGTCGTGGGTCCACCCGGACGGCGTGGGCGTGCAGATTGATACCATCACGCCAGAGATCCGCGCACTCTACAACGTGCTGGCCAAGGTGAAGCGCGAGCGTGACGAGTACAAACGGAGGTGAGTGGGTGCGCCCCTCCTCCGCCGCTCTCGGGATGGGCGACGGGGCCTGACAGGTGGGCTGCGAGCTGCCGGGAGGACTCGGTCATTTGAATCCATGAGCACAGGGCACATGCAGAATACCTGGGCGCCGACCCACGGGGCCAAGCACATTGTTTCCCAGGGACGTAATAACCAGCGGACTTGTGGTGATCTCATTCTGTCCACATGACAATGCGGAGTGAGGCTGCCTCGTCCCCATATTGCAGATGAGGAAACTGAGGATAAGAGCTGCTAAGTGACTTGCCCAAGGCAACTTGGCTAATCGGTGGTGAAAGTCAAGATTTGATCCATTGATGGGAGCCCTGGCTGGTGTGTCTCCCAGACTAGGTATTTCTTCAGAGATGCTGGTGGTAGATTCCCTTCCCACAGCAGGTGTAAAGAAAAACTCTCAACTAATACACTGTCATTTTTTTTGTCCTTGACTTTAATGAGCTCATGTGAGAAGATGGATGGATCTGTCCCTAGGGCTCGAAGGTTGGCTGTCTTGTTCCAGGTCTGTAAGGCCCAGATCCTTGGGCTGCAGAATCAGAACCAGCCACTAGCCTTTTTTTTAAAAAGTCATCCTTTCTTCACATCCTCTCAAGTCTCAAGGTTTATTGAGGTTCCCCAGGGGTCAGACACCCAGGGTTAGAATATTGGGTGGACCCGATCATGGGTCCAGTTGGAGGTCAGAGGCGGACTGCTTGCAAGATGGCCAGAGTGCTCCTTGAAGTCCAGATTCCCTGACTGCAATCCTGGCATTGCTTTCGGTCTGCAAACAATACTGTCTGCTCAGCTCTCTGACCCAGGGAGGGAGGGAAAGAGAGAGGGTCTGTGTGCAGGTCTCAGGTCTGTGTGGGGGAGGGGCCCTCTGGTCTTAGGCTGCTATCTGGGCCTGTATAACTCTGCCTTTGTTGTTAAGGGAGTGAGGCCATTCCTTCCATTCCTGCAGTCTCTCTGCAAGTTGGGCACGGGTCTCCCTTCTTTCGCTCTGCTGAGGTCTACTGACTGGGAAGAAGTCCGGGTCCAGCTCCCATCACCTCCAGAGTAGATTGTTTGCTCATCAGGGAAATGGGAATTAAAAATTCCAGGGTAGAGTGGGATGAGGCTCCTGTGGGAAGGTGTAAAATAATCAAGTAGATGTCATTACCTGTGATAAGCAGGGTGTAGAGACTCCTGGAGTCCCTGTTGTGCGTTCAGGGCCTGGCTTGCTGGGGGATGCTTTTCACACTGGCCTTGGGAATGTCCTGTGCCCCTCATAGTGAGGCCACACTCTGCCCTTGGTGGTGGTCACCCCCATCAAGGCTGGCTAGGAAAGAGACTTGTCTTTGATGGTGAAACTGGAGGAGGAGGGTTGGGCTGGCCCTCCTGTCCCACACCTTTGGCAGTGTAGCCATGACACAGGCTTGCTTGTATTTGTTTAGTTGCGTGTGTGCTTTTTGGCCCTGGCTACTAAGGTGATGGAAAGACTGCCCAGGCTTAGAGGGAGAAGGGTTGGCATTGAGCAATTAGCTGTTGAGGTTGCACCCAGGGTGTGGGGTGTGATGTCAGCTTCTGGCACTGTCCTGGAATGATCCCAGCCCTGCTGAGACAGGTGGGGTGTGGGCACCTCTTTCCCGCCTTTCTGGGAAGCTTCTTCCTTTCTTCGTTGTCTTATGCATTGAAAGACCTATCTTCTCTGAGGTTGATTCAAAGCTTTGGACTTCTCCAAAATGAGTATTCTGGTTTGCTCAGGCCTCAGTTTAGCTACCTGTAAAGCAAGGTGGCTGAACAACTGCTGTGCTCCTTGAAGCCTGGGCCCCCTTGGTGATACACTGGGCTCCTTTAGTTAGTAAAAATACAGCAAGGGCCTGCGAGTTGGCTCAGCAGGCAAGGTGCTTGCTGCCAAGCCTGACAACCGTAGTTCTATCCCTGGGACCCACATGGTGGACAGGGAGAACCTGCTCCTGCACATTCTTCTCTGACCTCCACACATTTTCAACAACTTGTATACATACACAACACACACCATATACACATTAAATAAATGTAATAAAAGTCTAAATCCATCTAGCCAGGCAGTGATGGTGCACGTCTTTAATCCCAGCAACTCGGGAGGCAGAGGCAAATGGATCTCTGAGTTCGAGGCCAGCCTAGTCTACAGAATGAGTTCCAGGACAGCCAGGGCTACACACTGAGAAACCTGTCTCAAAAAACCAAAGAGGGGTAGGGAAGCCAAAGCCAAATGCATGCATATATATATATATATATATATATATATATATATATATATATATGTATATATGTATGTGCGCGCACACACACACACACACACACACACACACATGCCCCGTGCATGTCTGCGGCCGGTGAGAAGAGGAATAGCCCCCTGGAAGTGGAGCCATGGGCTGCTGTGAGCTGCCATGTGGGCTCTGGGAATTGAATCCATGTCCTCTAAAAAGCAGTAAGTGCTCCTAGCCACTGAGCCATCTATCTCTCCAGCCCAGCATGCTCACTTTTTAATAGTTGGCTTCAAGTTAAAGCCTCTTTCTTTGGAGAGAGACTATCACCTGTGGACTACGCAGGCTGCTTACACAGTTTCTGGCAGTGCTTGCTTATCCGAGAATGACAAAATTCTTTTGAGTTTTTGCTAATAGTCCCCCCAGTTGCATCTTCCGAACCTAGAGTGGGTAACTTATGTATTTAAGTCCACAATGTGAATATGTACAATTTTGTTCTCACTGAGTATTACAGTTTCTCCTAAGAGTTTTTCTTTCTGGAGGATGCAGGAAGACAGTTAACTTGAAAAAAGAAAAAAAAGGTCTTGGGAGGCAGAGGCAGACCCAGACCCATCTCTGTGAATTCAAGGCCAGCCTGGTTTACAGAGAGAGTTCCAGTACAACCAGGGCTACACAGAGAAACCCTGTCTAGAAACACCAAAAGCCAAAAACAAAAAACAAAAACCCCAAAAAACTCTGGGCCACATGGGAGGGGCTGCCTCGGCTTGTCAGTATATGAATCTGTGTTTGTGCTGGGATTGAAACTCTGTGGCAGATCGCTTGCCCAGAGTGCAGGGGAAACTGGGTTGCAGTAAGTGAATGTATCTGAGCTGCCAGCCTACCTCTGGTACTTTGACTATTAAGAGGTCACGTCCAGGAGATGATACCAAGATGTTTGCCTGTCTGGTCTGTAGACTGCCCAAGGCATCATAGCGTTCTAGGGTGTCTAGTGTGGAACCCCAGTGTTGAGCACACCGGAAAGGTACTGACCGGAGAGCGAAGCGCTCCAGGGTTCTCTTGCATTGATCCGGATGATCTCAGAGCCTCCTGCCCAAGCCACTAAATGGAAGCATAACCGGTTTGTGGTCCCATCTCATTGGTTTCTCTCCATGTGCACCTGTACTTTCCTGCTTTTGCTGGGGTGGAATTGGTCCATCTTAAAGCCACCCCACTTAAGTACAACAATGGCCGTTTTAAAGAAAAATTAGAGCAGTGTACCCATCTCCAGGGTCCAGTTTCAGAAGCTTGAATCCCCCCCCTCATTTTCTTTCTATTTGCAAACAGCTCTCCTTTGGAACAGCCACCAACCTGCCACGTGTCTCTGCCTATATGCTTTTCTAGACAACTCAGAAATGAGATCCCGTGATATGTAGTCTGCTAAATGTGGCTTCTTTTACACAGATGGTGATTTAGGAGTTCTTTGTGTTGCACTTGCATACATCTGGAGGATAGCCGTCATGTTGTTAAATCACATGTACGGATGGGCAGACCCTGTTTGTCCGTCCCTTCACCTTACGAAGCCCTGTCTTCCAAGCTTTAAGTCGCCGAGTGCTGTGGCTGATGTGGTCTACCATCAGCAATACCCATGGCCCTGCCCCCACCCCCTCTTTGGTTTCCCTTTGGCTCAACCTGCTCTTTACTGTGTAGGAAGTGTGGTCACCGAGACTGTATAGAGGGTAAAGTTGTGAAGCGTTGATCTGGAAACCAAAACAAACACTTCTTTCTGTCACCACCCAGTGCCACCAAGATCTCTTGTTCTGAGTTTGCAAGTTTGGGGCTTCTCCCCCGGAGAATCCTGTCAAATTATCTGAACTTTAAATACGCGCATTTTCCCAATTGCCTTCAAGAGACCTGGACCCCTTGGGGGTGATCCCTGGGTCTGTGTTGTGGCTGATCTTTTGCCTTGTCAGATGATTTTGTGTTTATTGTGCCTCCTGTGTTCTGGGCATCCTGTTTCCTGTTTCTGTGGATGACCCTGCTTTGGATGACCATTGCATACCATGACATGTTTCCATGATTTCTCCTATCGTTTACTGGAGAAGGAGGCGGGGTTACTTTGTGGTTGTCAAGCAGAAGTTTTGTGTATGTCCCCACTGGTTGCATCAGGGAAGTTGTCACTGCCGTTCCAGGAAGTAACAAAGACTGGCAGAGGCAGCCAGCTACCTGCAGGGCAGTGTGCCTTTCTAGTGTCCCAGGCCCAAAGCCCTTGTGGCCCTGTGTGACTAAGGGCTGCCTGGCCCTCTCCTGTCACTGTGGGTAGACAGGCAGGGTTTATGTGCTCCTGGCTGACTTTGCTCTTGGTGCCTGTGATGGGTGGAGAGCTGTTAGAGGGTCTGAGGGACCTGTGTTGTCTTTTGTCTTGGTGGATTTCAAGCGGGTGCTTCAGGTCCCTAGTGCCCATAGTAAGGTACCTCATGGGTGGTCCTGGGGGCAGTGGGAAGTTGAGCCCCTGGAATTTGACACATGCCAACCACAGGCTCCATTTCCATGATTCTAAAGGATACTCTGTATGGAAACAGGCTTGCTGTTGACAAAAGAAGAAGAAATCACCAATTCAGCTGTGTATTTTCATTTCCAAAGTGGGGAAACTGAGGCCCAGGGAGGCTTGCCAACTTCGGTGGCTTTGGGCAGCTCTTCTGTCACTTACTCTCTCATCTTCACTCTGATGTGTCTGCCTGCAGCAGAGGCTTCTCGAAGGCTTGCTTGCCACCTTCTCATGTGGCTGTTTTCAGAATCTTTTTTAAAAGCTCCTTCCTAGGATAGGAGAGACTTTTGTCACAGCTATTTCTGACTGTGAGACAGGAGTGCCTGGGCTCTTAGCTAGAATGGAGGGCACCAAAAACGGATGTCAAGTGGGCAGCTGGAGTGTCCCTGCCTTTATCAGCATGCCCCAGGGAGGCCCTCCAGCTGGTGGGCGCTGGCCCCCGAAAGCCCCAGGCCCCAAAGACTGCCTCAAAGCATTGTCCCCAGGCCACTGACACTTCTTTAATTTCGTAAGCACTCTACGATGGAGGGTTTTTTATTCTGATTTCCGAGTGAGGCTGCTTGGGACTGTGAGAAAGGGTTCAAATCCTGATTCTGCCATTCTGTATGACCATGGGCAGGTCTCAGCCTCTCTGAGCTTGCCCCTCAGTACCAAGGGATGCTGGGTAGGAGTAACTTAGCTCTGCGTAGGCCTCCATGGCTTGGGAGGCTTTGAGGATGTCCTTCAATGGAGCCCACAAAGTCTGTTCCCTTAATTTATGGGGCCTTCTGGGCATAGCCCTGGGCTGCCCAACAAATCCATTTCAGGACACATTGCCTCTCTCTGTGTCCGAAGGAAGGCGCCAGAGATGGTGCTGGGGGTGGAGAGAAGCCTGCTGCCTCTTTGTCCTGCCTAAGGGCAGTCCAGCCATTCTCAGTAGTGATTTGTGCCTCCGGAACTCCCAATACCCCCACCAGCCTTTGTCTTAAAGGAACCCACACCCACACACCCTCCTTTTAGGACCTCAGTTCACTGGAGAACCGGGTTACTAAGTCTCTTGGCCAGCTAGGCATCTCCCTGGGGACAGATTTGGGAAGGACTCTCAGAGCCTTGAGCCAGAGGGAGGGGAGGGAGGAAGGTCCCAGAAAAGAAGGGAACCAGGGGACAGCTGACTCTGAAGATTCCTGCCTTCCCAGAGGAATGCAGGCGAGGCTTTCGCGGGCCCCACCGGATGCATGCCTACCCACCCCCACCCTCAGCTGCTAAGCACAGTCACATGCACATGTGCACAAATGCACTCACACATGCATGCAAGCACCTGGTTTCCGGCTTTGGGTGTCCAGCTTGAATCTCCGCATGCGTCCTGTCACATTGCCATTGAAGGACACAGAAGGGTAGAGCAGAATCTGGCAGAACCGTGCATGCGTCCTTTGCTGCAATCAGACTCCGTGGCTTCCAGCAGAACTGACCTGAACCCCCCTGGTTAGCAGATCCTGCAGGGTGGGACTTTGGCATCAGGAGGATAAAGCCAGGCTGGCTTTCTGTGTAGTTCTGTGTCACAGATGGCTGGAGCCATGAGCAGGACGGCCCTCTGTCCCCCTGCGCTCAGGAGTGAAGGTGTGAGCCCATAGTGTCCCTGAGTCCTCAGTACCTACCACCCTGTAGCCCCCACACTCTGAACCCTAACTGCCTTGGCTGTGTCTGCTCCTCAATGTGCTCGAGCTCCGCTGCTCCCGACTCTCTTCTGGTGTTCACAGAGCTCAGCCAGGCCGGCCAGAGTCCACACTGAGTAAATATTTGTGCAGCCTGGGAGGACTGCAAGTCTGGCTGCTGGGTGCTACTCGGCATCTAGGAGACAGGCAGGTCAGATGGTGCAGACTCGGCAAGCATCTAGGGGTCTGGCGTGCTGCTGGGACAAAGGGTCAGCACCCGGCTTCAGTCTCAACGCAGCGATTCTGTGAGCTGGCATGATGCCCAGGCCTAGAACAATAGTGAAAAGCTGTGCGAGCCTGGGCTAGGTGCTAAGTCTCAGTTTCCCTATCACTGCAGTGGGAAGGCTGCCCACTGTGGTGCCACACATCCGTCATCCCAAGGCTAGGGAGGCTGAGGCAGGAATGTCTCCATGCATTTGGCTACATAGTGGTTCCAGAACAGCCAGGACTACAATGTAAGCTTGCTTAAAAACAAACAGAACACAGAATCAATCAGTTGGATAAACTGGGGAAGCCAAGCTCTGTGCCAGGATGTAGGAGGAGCCGGTGGGCTCCCATGACTACAGGAGGTTATATACATGAGCCAAGAGCTATGGGGTGGTATGGGAGCAGGCTCTGAGCAGGCAGAGGCTGAGCACCGAGTGCCTACTCGGGAACTGGGCAAGTGGTTAGGGGTTGCGCGCACTTCTGGGTACACCATCCTGGGAGGTTCAAGGAAGGCCTGGGGCCAGATGAGAGGCTCGCTGGTGAACAATGGCTAGCCATGTCGGGGAGCACCCCCACATCCATGTAAGGGGACTGGTGCTTGCTGCCTGGACAGGATGTGGTTGCTCACAGTTCCTGGTCAAGGAGCTGTCACTCAGCATAACGCCAGAAAAGCATGTGGTCCTCTGGAGGGTTGTAGCCTGGCTGAGCGTTTTAGATGGCAGTGTAGGCTGCCCAAGCCCTGTGGAGTCCGGTCCTTGTGCAGACCTGACCAAGGGGAGGTGGGCGCTTCACCTTGCCTCCCCCCCCCCCCCGAATGGAGGAGTTGGGCTTGCCTGACATTCCTGGAGGGCCTGGATTTGATGAGGGCCATTTTCTCTCTTACACCCCAGTCTGTCTCCCTATCAGTACTGGGGAGGTTGAGACAGGAGCATTGCTGAGAGTTTGGGCTGCGCACTTCATAAGTGAGTTCCTGGCCAGCCTGGGATTCATGGTGCAAAAGGAAGAGGGCCTGGCCACATGGCTTCCTAGGTGCACGACCTCCCCGTGGTTTGCTAGGAGCCCCTTGCTTCTGCCCTGCTGTGAACTCAGGCCATACCAGCTGGAAGCTGACAAAGGTTGCCCTCGGTGAGGAGGCAGGAGCCGCCCTGGAGTAAGGTCTTCTCCAGTGCCTGTCACAATGTTGCCATGGCTGGTGGCAGAACAGCAGGCGGAGACTGGGCTGTGTAAGAAATCACTTTACAGCAGTGATTTCTTAGGTAGCAAATTAGTCACTAGCAGCAGCAGGCAGCTGAGACTCTGAGCCACCCTACAGGCGGCCATCCAGCCCCCTGCTCTTCATAGAGGGCCCCGATTGGGAAAGGGAGGGGCTCCCGATGAGGGGCTTGTGGCTAGGTGAGCAGGGCTGTCTCTGGGTCGCCCATGAGATGCTTACTCAGTGCTCTTACCACACAGGGATACACAAGTGCACGCCTGCTCATGGGTCCCAGAAGTCTCAGCCCCTCGCAGCAGTTTCCCGGAAGGGGCAGGGCCTCTCAGTGCATGCTGGAGTCAGGCTGACTGTGTGTCCCCAGCTCTCAGTGCATGCTGGAGTCAGGCTGACTGTGCGTCCCAGGCTCTCAGCGATACCCTTGTTGTCCCTAGTTCCAAGGTGTCCGTAGGAACAATGACTTTGAAGGTCTCATCTGTTCACAATAAGCAACAAGGAGCAGGGAACATTTGGGGGGCAGCATGGGGGGCTGGGGACCCCCTGACTTTTGCTTCCGGTCAGCACTGTTGAACTTTGCCCAGGCATCAAGAACTGGGCACCGTCTTCTCCTGTCTCTTGCCAGGGACCATGAGCCTGGTGAACGTGATTGTCTGAGAAGTGAGTGTTCTGTTATCCTCATGGCAGCCACTGAGCACTTGCCATCATGCGGTACCTGAGAAGCAGGGAACAGACAGCCTCTGCGCCAGGCGCTCGGAGTCTGGGTTAGACGGATGTGTCAAGGCATGTGCCAAGTGCCTCTCAAACAGTGCCCCCACACAGAAACCCATTAAACATATCTTAGTCAATTTCATGAACAAATATTTGTACAGCATCCACCCGTTACCAGGTTCCATTCAGAGAGGGTCACACACATCTAATTCACAGACCCTCACTCCAACCCTGGGAGGTGGGTACCGCCCTCAGCCCATTTTAGAGATGCTAAAACTGAGCCATTGAGGGAACTGGGCTAGGTAAGATTTAACCCTCCAGATTCAACCTTTATCCTACACTGTGCTCATTGAAGGGAGCCCCCAGCAAAGAGCTCTCTTGTTCCAAGCCTCACTTTCCCTCCTGTGAAGGGGGTGAGCAATCTGACCTCAGGAGGCTGTGTGTGGAGGGCTGCAGTGACCCTGGGGAAGAACCTTGTGAGGGCCTCCTCTAGCGCCACTGGGGATGCCCCGAGCTCCGTGACACACCGCTCCTCCCTCCTGCCCTTGCTATCATGCCTCCCCTGGACCCTGACACCAGCTGGCAGAGTGTTGGGTGAAAAGCTCCTGAGGAGGCTGCTTGGAGCAGAGTGCACGCAGAGCCCTCTGGGGAATGAGGGCATGCCCATGCTCACATTGCCTGTTGGCTCTGAGACCTTGGTAGAGTCTTTGCCACTCGGAATCTCCTTTTCTTTACCTGGGAAATGTGGCGGTCACAGACCTGGGCAGGCTGCACGAGGAGCATGGAGATGGTGGCACTCAAGTCCTCGGGCCCTCCCAGCTGCTCTGGACCCTCCATGGAGGCTGGCGCTGGAGAGATGGGCGAGGTGGCCGAGTGCATTGTCCCTCCGAGTGGCTCTGATTGGAGTGACTGACCACCTGAGAGATGTGTCTGTGTGTGCTCGCCGTGTGTTCTGACTTTACATGGGCAGGTTTGCCCAGCCCCTGCCCTGCCTGTCTGTCACTTGGGAAGAGGCTCCTGCAGTGGACACATTGCCTTCCACCCTCCTAGCTGGTCATTTTAATAAAAATTCAGTTTATTCAAGGCAGTTCTCTTGGGGGGAGGGGAAAGAGCTGCTGGTCTCAGTGGTCCTTGTGAAATCCCCTGGCATTCAGGCTCCTCTGTGAGCAGGGACAACACAGCTTCCCAGGGCCTACTGGGAACCCCCTTTCTGCGC